>SKCR01047742.1:0-178719 GCA_019454045.1 Zanthoxylum bungeanum
GTGACATAAGTAAGGAACCATTGCGAACCCAACGGTTTGAGGTCTTCCCTTGCGGGGGGTGAGTGAGGCCTTAAATCTTTGTCCCGGTTCACACCGGGTGGCGACTCCATGTTATTTCGTACTCCCAACTAGGCCGCGAGCCTAGAACAGCGTCGTCAGTTTTTGTTGTCTACACCAGTATTTTAAACGAAACTATGTCGATTTTCCGTTAAGATTGTGCGAGAGTTTAATTTGGTGCGTTTTACATATCAGGTTTCGAGATAACACTTTTGGGTGATCTTTGGACGGTCACCGATTATCAGGACTCGCATGCCTTATAGAACGTGTTGGGTGGGCCCAAAGGGGGTTTTGTAACTATTAGACCAATGAAATAGTTTGAACGCGTGGGCATCGTTGTGAGATCAGTTTTGTGTTTCAAGCGTGGGGTTGAGGTATGGATTAGGTACTCATCTTGATTGTGATTTTAGATTATATATATATATTATATATATATATATATTATATATATATATATATATATATATATATATATATATATATATATATATATCATTATGTATCTTAATATTAGCCATGATTTATGGAAATATGAAATGGAGTATTGGACAGCACGACGTGACCATAATGATTTTATTTTTTATTTTATAAATATGTGCATGATAGTATAAATGAAAATTGGATTGGACTTGAATCGGTAAAATTATTAAAAATTGGATATATTAAAAATTGGTATTTGTGGAGCCCAAATGTGGCGTACATCTTGGATATTGTATTGCCTAATTGCAGTATTTACTTGTGTGGAGCCCTATTTTGGCCCATCTTATAGACTCCAGTTGACCCATTACAGCAACTGTTACACGGCCTCGAGTGACGCTATTTGGATGGTGATGACGCGACTTTAGGTGAGAGTCCCCAACTTGCGCAGGGTTTGTTTATTATTGCCTCGTTGTGGCATTTTATCAGGAGGAACCCTTCGTGGCATATGATCATGTTTGTGTTGGGATATATGAAATAAAGCTTCATGTAATGTAAACAGAATTATTTGATATAAAATAAAAGATACATTGTTCATTTATCAATTATTTTTTATTTGAATCGCATACTGTAAATTATCTTGTTTACCCTTAATTACTTATGTGCCTTCAGACTTAGTGTATGAGTGTCATACACAAGAGGATTTAAGTCTGAAGTTATTAATCTAAAATAGTCCATAAAGAGAATAAAATGAGTACTTTGTTTGTGGGTTATGTGCCTTCAGACTTAGTGTATGAGTGTCATACACAAGATGATTTAAGTCTGAAGTTATTAATCTAAAATAGTCCATAGAGAGAATAAAATGGGTACTTTGTTTGTGTGTTATCTATACTTGCGCTTTATTCTATAATTGTATTGCGACCTTGATTCAGGATCGTTCATGTGGTGACATGAGAATTGAGGCACCTCATATGATGTGATCATATACGACTGGACCCATATAGAAATGAATTTCATATAATATCCATTAAATAAAGAAATTCATTTCAATATACTATATAGTCATATATGGATTTATCTGAATCCAAATTGAACTACGAACTCCTGCATGGCAGGCCATGTTATTTGATTTACAATGGTGAGGTTGGTGTAGAAATCTCGACCAATAGTTGTGTACTGTGGGGATATTGTTTGGTGTGTAGCTGAGGACGTTTTACATAGATATGAAGTTCACCCATTCTTACGAGAAATAGAGGATTATCTTTCTTAATGGTTGATTCAGGACTTGAACGATTAGAGCACTCAAGTGTTTCTATTACGAAATAGAAAGATTAATATTCATAATGGTTATGAATAAATCGTCCATTAGAGAATCAATGGTACATAAGGTAAAAATAATTAGAGGGGTATAACATATATTTTGACTCTGCTTTATTTATGAGATACTCGTGAAGGGTCAATCTGTATGTAATGACTATATTGATGGACATCGACGTAGTTCAGCTTATATAATATATCTACAGCGACAAGGGTGCAACTTTAGGTTTTTATTGGAATAACCTAAAGTTAATAATTCATAATATTTAATTAAAGAGTTTAATTAATATTTTGAGATTATTAGAGCTCAGAACTGTAGGTCCATTTGGTCCCCATGCTAGCTTAATATACTACAACAAATCATATCATAATTGGATAGTCCAAATATGAACTCACATTCATAATCATAGATTATGTTAAAATTATTAATGTGATTAATAATTTATGTCACACTTGAAAACTATATAAAATAAGTTTAATATAAAATTTTCATTTTTGAATGATTATGAGATAATCATATACATTTATATTTATATTTCGGAAATATTAAATTATATGATCATTTAATTATTATTTTGGGGTTGTTTTGGAGTTATTATATTGTCCAAAATAATGGGAGAAAAATTAGCAAACAACCAACATAAAATAGTGAGTTGTGCGCACATAAATGGAGTTTTTGGTCTGCAAAACAGTCCAATGTTTGGGCTGCTATTTTGGGACTTTTTGGAGATGGAAAAATCATTAAAATAAGAAGCAAAAGATGTCCAACAGGGCTGGACAATTATCGCTAAGAAAGGGAAAAAACATATACAAATTTCAAGGTCGATCCCAATACCTAACACGCTTCCACCGTGCGGGAAATCATTTCCTAAAGTTTGTTATGTGGCTCCACTGTGGCACATTGATTATTCACGGCTTCTATTCGAGGTGACTGGTTATGTGCCCTCATGTGGCATATTATTTATTTACAATTGTACTGTTGGGAGTCTGGATACACGGACCCGTGTAGCTCTTCATTCACATATTTTTATTTAAATGATTAATGTTATCGATGATGTATATTTTATTTATATTGATAAAATGTATAAATTATAGTTATTTCTTAACTCACATCATCGACATTATTTTATTGGGCATATATATCTATATATCTTACTAACCATGTAGGATTTTCGTAAAACCTATTAAGGTGAGTGCATTAATCTCTACTGAGCACGTGGTTTCGCTCACCCCTCAACTTAACATTTCATATTAGACCTTAGAGCTTCAGAACTTGAGGGTGCATTCTGCACTTTGTAGATTTGGAAAGCGAAGAGCAGGTTTAATTTCTTGAGAGTGTTGAATCGTGTTGAGTAGCTTCATTCACTTCGTCCGTGCTAGTACATTCCTGCGGTAATTGACTTGTATTTGAGATTATCAGCATGTGTAGTTGTTTAGTTGATGCATTCCATAGTCGGACCATTATTTGAATGTTAATTAATTATTTCACAACAGGTGTTCACATTTATCTGTGGGAACGTTTTAGATATTCTCCATATGATTTTATATTTTCTTTTATTTTAGAGTCCCCGGGGCATGCTTTTGAGATTTTATATTTTGGTCCTTTTTGACCAAGTTATGCTTTCACTATTTGAACGATTTAGTGTGACTTTTGACCGTTTGACTGGTCTTTGAATCGATTTTGTTATGTTTATTTACCCCGTTGTCATTGGTTCCGATTTTAGGTCGTGACAAATCCACATTCCAAAACCCTCACACCCCTCCATTTTTTACTTCAAATCTCAGCTCCAAGAAAGCTTCAATGGTGTGATTTTCTTCCATTTTCAAGTGCCTATAAAGCAAGGTAAGCTTTTTATCCTTTATTTTTGAATTTCTTCATGATATTCAAGCTTACCATGTAAACCAATGAGACCCAAGTATGAATCCAAGACCCTTATGCATAATAGAATTATGTTCTAAATTAATCAAGCTTAGATAGAAGTTCAATTTCATTAATCACACAAGGATTGAGATGGGTAAATACCTATGGTTTGGGTTTATGCTTTAATTTTGAGAGTTGTCAAGTATAATTTTCATGACATTGAGGTATTGAATAAGCATGAGAAATTATAATTGAAGGATGGGTATGTTAGATTAAAAGTTATTTTTATGGATTTTGCATGGGTGAGTGAGACCATGGGTTCAAGGTTGTGATTGATGATGATAATGATGATGAATTGGTGATAGCCTAATGGTCACGCTATTGAATTAATAATATTGAGATTATCATGAGCATACTAGGTGAATAAGTGCTTTCACATGGTTGGGTTGTCCAATTAACATAGCTATGGGCATCTCGCAGTGATTGTTTAAGTGGACTAGTGATGACAATAATGACGACATAACTTTTGTCCATCGAGAGTAAGAATGTGACACGTACTCGCCTTGTTGGAGATAAGCAAGAATAACATCCTCTTGGTGAGGACTTCATCATGTCTGATTGCTCAGTTCAGAGGAGATGGAAACCAACTGCAGTCTTAGAGATGCTTGTTCATGAGTCCACGTATATGTATAGCTGTTGTAGTAGGTCGTGGGGCTAGATAGAGTTGAATGAATGAAACATGATATTTATATATGTATGTATATATATTTACACAACTATATTATATTATTCATGTGTATTATATGATAATCATGCATATATCTAGAAAAGTTAATGAGTTGACATATTGTCTATAGTCCACATAAGAGGCTCATGGAGATGGTAAAACTGTCTATTGCCGGTCATGTCTTGAAAATATTGGGATGTGACAAGACAAATCTTAGAAGATTAAAGAAAATAATTAGGATAAATTTTTATTTGTTTATATACAAATTAAATTCAAGTATTCTCTGTTAGAGCTACAAACACAAGATATATCTGTGATGGAAACTACAAGGCTTGACAACAATTTTTGACCTCTCCCATGCATAAGAAATTTTGAAAAAAAATTGATATATAGAATTTTGTTGAATTTAAATTCATAGACAAAGAAGAAAATAATTAATATGAAAAATTAATGAACGTTGAACTTCTGATTCAAACCTCTAAACCTCTGGCACTTATATTTCAGTCTATATCGACTTCAACAAGAAAAATGGAGGTCGATCGGTTTGATACAAACTAAGGAATATAAGTCTAAACAACCCAAATGCTAAAGCAAGATTTAGTACAAATTTTATACCATATTTTAAACCATTATTTGAAACACTCGGTTGTCAAAATGTGTGTTAATTACCGTAAATATATAGGTATAACATGAATAATAAATTTTAAATAAGAACGTTGTTGATGGCTGTTTTTCGTTTCAGGGGTATTTTGGGAAAAAACTATTCCTCGAACAAACCTCCCTCAAACAATGAATTTGTTTGGTTAGTTGGGAACCAAAGCAAATCTAGCAAGCAAATTAGAAAACACAGTGAAAACATAGGATTTAATGTGGTTCAGTGGAATGGGTCCAGCCTACGTCCACAGGTTCAAAGGGAAGAGAACTTTTATTACTAGCTCGGGTCAAACCAACATGTCTTATCTCTCTCTGACACAAATCTTTTTCTCCCTTTTACAAGTTGTGAAAATATTAACATTGCTAGAATTATGATTAGCCAACCCCCGAAACTGAGTCTCCAATCCCTTTATATAGTGTCTCTAGATCCAATATTACACCAACTCATGATGTCACCCATGTTACCCTGTCATCATTGCCTATTCTCTTTTACCCAACTGCTCTGCAGACAATAGCTCTACCGCCTGACATAACTACTCTCTGCCATCTGAAACTTACCATTCCAGCCTTTCGATCCACTATTACACGTTCCGCCAATGTGCCAGCCTGTATCTCAACCACTCACATTGTTCAGTGTATCAGGGGATAAGCTTATGGCCTACACCCATCTCATCAACCTTTTGGAGGCTCAAACCTCCATGTAGGGCTTACCTCACTCACACATAAACACGATACTGCAAAACTCATGTATATCGTCGGGTCGGCACACCGAGGTGCTTTATACCGGATCCTATTCCTCTATTCATTAAAAGGTCGGGTCGAGATTCCTTCACCTCCCTCACTTTCTCTTTGCAATTTCTGACCATCCTTGGCAAGTACTTGAAGGCTTATGAGCCTGCTTTGCTTCATTGTTGCTAGTAAAGTTTCTTCGGGTGTATGTGACTGTGCCTCCATTGGATCACTCCAAATCCCATTCCCGAGTATAAAATATATCACGCGACGTCCCCGGGTTGGTCTTCACATGGGCTAATACTACTGAGTCTGATCCCTATCACTAGGTCGAGTTACTCTGCACCTCGGGTGTGGCCCATTCTGCCCGACCCCTCATCCCGTTAAGTGTATATCCTTTATACCCTTCTTCATACTTCAAAGTTTCTCGAGTCGGAAAATCACCATCAACATATGTCCCATAGTTCTCGGTATTAACTGGTTAATGAGTTGATGCCGAGAACTTCAATATTTGTGTAGTTTCCCCTCCATCTTCGTGTCTTGCCTCGTTAATGTCCATAATGCCATGTCATCGGGTCATGAAAGTACCTGTATCTCCAAAAGATTCATTTTTTTGTGATGATTGCCATCTCCACCGTTGGTTAGAGTTTCTAGGGTTTTTTAAGCCACCCCTTGGAAATTATGTAACCCCCATGATCTCTCTTAAATGCCCATCACAATCTTCTAGGGCTTCCTTTGGTTCTTCTCCCCGAGATGCCACGTGTCGCGTATCCACGACGTGCGTGCCAAAACTGTTGGGGTTTTCACAAACGGCGCAGCGGAAGCTCGCGGTTCGGGCGAAATCGTAACTTTTAAAACTTTTAAAATTACCAAACAAATTATTCAATATCCAATATAAATAAATAATTCATATTTCACCTAAACATATTTATTCGATATCAAATAACGACATAAATAGGTTAGAAACATCACGAAAATTTTACAAAAATATTTTTCCGTAAAATGGCATAAAACGCGTTTTGTCCGAACCAACCAACCAACACACATGGGGCTGCCCAGGTCATCCCCAATAGTACTTGGGCAGTTCATGGGCTTCCCAAACAGTGGCCAATTCACTGTTTGGACAACGGACACCCGGTAAGCCCTAAACGCACCTGGTAACACCGTTTTTCACCGTTTTCGTATATTTAAACTCCGAAAAAATTTCTGGTAATTGTTCCAATGCCCAAAACACATCCAATACATTTATACAACATAATTTTCATAACCAAAATCACATAAATTTCAGATCTGATTTGATAACCGAAAATATCATCTTTCATGCTTTAAATCCAATTTTCTCAACATTAATCATATTAATACTTACACTAACCAAAGACACCACAAATGAAGAACTCAAGAACAATTATAGGAGTTACAAGAGTGGTCATAACACTCTAGAATGGCAATAAGTCATCAAATGACAAAATTTAACTAATATTACACTAATATCATTCAATCTAACTTTACACATGCATTTAGCCTCCAAATCCATCCTCCAAATCAAAAAGGCCCAAAATATAAGAAAGGAAGAAACCCTAGAACTTTTCTAAATGCTCAAGAATAAGAAACAAGCTTTCTAAGTTTAACAGTTATGAAGATTACCTCCAAATCTCCTAATTTCCTTAAACTTTTTCTTGATTTCTTCACTTTCTCTTCAAGCTTCTTCAAGAAAATTTTGGGGAGCTTTCATGTAGATGGGTTTCGGTCATATCTACTTTCAAAAGAGAAAACCATATTTTTTAACTTAAAAAACAAGGACAAACCGACTTTGGAGCAGTAAAATGATCATTTGGTCATTTTAATCTAATTAAATAATAATAAACTTTAAGTTAACAAATCCAATTTGTAAACTTCAAGCTTAATAGAATCATGCCACATGTAACCAATAATAATCAAACATATTGCATAACATTTATGTAATATTGAAATAATTTAATTATCTAGATATTTAACATTTAAACATCTAAATAATTAATTAATATGATTATTATTATATAAGTATTTTTATTTACATTAAATAACAAATACATATATTAATGGCATGTGTCAAAGTCTCATTTGACAATTAATTAATATGTATCACATCAAATCTTGTATCAAATACAAATACACATTAATTATTAATTGACCGAAATGCCCATAATGCATGTATTTACGTTTAACCGTTTAAACTATTCGAATTAACTCATTTAATCCGGTGAAGTGTTATGAATAATCTACGCGTTGTCCAAGTGCTCAACGAGTACACTTCATATTGTGAGACTCTCTAAGTTTAGGTTTATCCGTCACGAAATCCAATTTCGTGTCCATAATTCACCCACTCGTAAATTATGACGACCACAGATAATCTCGCTAAACTATGCAAGTCGAGGTCATTGCATACGTATAATCATTTTGTTACAAGCTATCAATATTATATCGGGGATATAGATAAGAATTTTAAATCCCTAAGGTATAATATAGTCGACTTTTAAATTTACGATCTCTCAATAACACTCGGAAATCGCTTCCGAAGTATCCCACGGTAATGGATTTACTAGATCGCAAATACGTACATGATACCAATGCCTTGTACACAAGACTGACAGATTCTATCTCATACTCACAGGATATCATGAGCATCAGTCTACACCAAACGAACAGGTGGAGGTCTGATCTAAATAGATTGGTGACGTGACTGCCATCAAAGTGTGGATGATATCTCATATATGTAGGGTTTTATGGCGAAAATCCGGTAACGCAGCGGAAACGCGGAAAATCAAAATTTTCCGATTTCAAAATTTTTCTTGGATCAATTAAATAAAATTATTTATTTAATTATCCAATTATTAAGTTCTGAAAAATTACACAAGAGATCAAATTTCTTGGTAATTACCGAATTACTCCATAACTTTACAAATTGATCATTTTAGTCCAAAACGTTGTCAAATATAATTTTGAATGATTCTAAATCATATCTAAAATGATTTCCAATAAGTCCAACTCATCAAAATCAGATTGCAACCAAATCCCCAAATTTTTCCAAATTACCGAGAGCACCCCAAATTTTCAGATAATTACATTTTGGTCCTTTTGTGTTCTAAACATGCCAAGATCAAATCCAATCAACCCAAAAATTAACATGCATCATATACAGACCATAATACATCACATATATGAAACGCCCCAAATTTGGAAAGGGTTAAGAACCCTAATTTTACAATTTAATCAAATTGACCAATATTACCAAATCCTTAAAATCCAACACTTTAATTCATTCTTTACAACACCAAACAAGTCTCACCACTTTGAAATAACTATAGAAAAATTCTAGGTCACTAAGGAGTGGATCAATAACTTTAGAATGGCAACAAGATTATCAAATAATCAAAAGATAGCCATTGAAACCATTTCAAGCTCACTTTATAACCATACATGCATACATCTTTCTTTAAAGTTCATAATCAATTAAAACACAAACTATAAGTAAAGACAGAACATCAAAGCAACACAAGTTGAAGCTAAGCATGTTAGAAATATTTTTCATGTTGAAAGCTTTAAAGAAAAACTTACAAAACCAAGGATTTTCCAAGCTTTCTTCTTTACCTTCAAGCTTTTTCTCTCAACTACTTTTGTGTTTATTTTGTGACTTATGAAAACCTAAACTTAATGAAATGAAACAAAACAATATATACCTCACATTTTTCCTTTGGCCGAATTTTGGTATATAGGAAATATCTAGATATTTATTTTTGTTTCATTAAAGTTTACTTTATCAACTTGTTAATTTGATCATTACAACTTTCATGAATAATCAACAAGTCAACAAAAGCAACTCATGCCATTTCCAAAAATATCACAACTTAGGATATTTATATTTTTAATTAATTTAATTATTTAACAATTAAATAATTAAATAATTATTTAAATATAAATATATTAAATATATGTATTATATTACATTAAATATTCAAATATATATATATTTATGATATTAGTCAAATATCACAATTTGACATTTAATTAATGTGTATTTGATAAATTCTATCATTAAATGCAAATACACAAAAATTAGGAAATGACTATTAGGTCCTTTCGCATGTATTTTTCGTTTAACATTTAAACGATTTATAAATAATCAGTATTATTCATAAATGTTGCCCTAGTGCTCTACGAGTATGTTTCACTAGTGAGACTCTCTAGATTCAGGCATATCCGTCACGAAACCCAATTTCGTGTCCATAATTTACCTACCCGTAAATTATGACGACCACAGATAAACTCGCTGAATCATACAGGTCGAGGTCATGGAAAATGTATAATTCCTTCGTCACAGGTATCCGGATATATCCCAAAGATATAGATGTAAACGTCAAATCTCTATAGGGACAATCCCGTCGACGTCTCTATTAGCAATCTCAAAAAGAACACTTAGAACTGACTTCTAAAGTGTACCACGGGCCCATGGTTTTTATCTGATTGCTAATCATATATGGACTACCTATGCTCTATACACAGAACTGACGGATCCTATCTCGACACACACAGGACACCCTGAGGATCTATCCACACCCAACGAATATGCGGAGGTCTAATCTAAATAGATCGGTGACATGACTGTCATCTAAGTGTGGAAGATGTCTCATATTCCCACAGTGGTATCTCAAGTTGAAGAATCACAAATGCTACTCAACCCGAGAAGATTCTTATTGACGTTGGTGTACCATCCATTAAAAATCTTCGATGAGTCGTTCAATGTTTATCCACTATAAACACCTACACGTCTATACGAGTCTCCAAGACTCATGGTTCATTGAGAAACCATTGGAATCATATATTCCAGTATACGACATATACCGGTCTCAACGGGTTTACTTTACTGACCAAGTAGTGTAAACCTTGACCAGGAACTGTCTGAGAATGAAAACGTCATGATACAACTCAATGTCAGTTGCGACGCTTTTACAACAGTATCATGACTAATCATCATTAGGTCTATTATATTATAGAAACTGCTCATTTTATTTATATTAAAACGTTTTACAATAATATTTTCTAAGAAATACAACCGGGAATTGGCACTTTGAGCACCAACCCAAACAAAATCTCACACTTGCTCTAGTGCCAATATCGATTGTATCTAATACCCATCAACTCCACATGTTTATCAAATAACTTCAGAGGTATGGCCTTCGTAAGCGGGTCTGCTACATTATCTTCACTCGGTACCTTACACACGACAATATCCCATCGCGACATAATCTCTCGAATGATGTGCTACTTCCGTTCCACATGCTTCGACTTCTGATGCGCCCACGGTTCCTTTGCTTGCACAATGGCTCCAGTATTATCACAATATAACAGAATCTCATTCTCGATACTTGGGATAAATCCCAATTCTGTAATAAAGTTCCTAATCCATACAGCTTCCTTTGCAGCTTAAGAAGCTGTAATGTATTCCGCCTCTGTGGTGGAATCTGCTGTTGACCCTATTTGGAACTCTTCCAGCAAACTGTACCTCCGTTAAGGGTAAAGACGAATCCAGATGTAGACTTTCTATCATCGGGATCCGATTGGAAGTCGGAATCCGTATACTCGTTAACTTGTAGTTCACTTCCTCCATAAATTATCAACTTATCATTAGTACCTTTAAGATACTTCAGGATATGTTTAATGGCCATCCAATGGTCATTTCCTGGATTGGACTGATATCTACTAGTTACGCTAACAGCGAAACTGATATCAGGCCTAATACATAACATGGCATACATTATGCTACCCAAGCACAAAGCATAAGGTTGGTTAGACATTCTAACCTTCCCATCTTCTGTTTGTGGACTCATCTTCTTCGAAAGATGAATCCCATGTCTGAACGGTATGTTTTCTGTCTTACAGTTACCAAAATTATACCGTTCCAAGATCTTATATATGTACGTTGATTGGGATAACCCAATCAGCTTCCTTTGTCTATCTTTATAGAGTTTTATCCCTAAAACATATGAAGCTTCTCTCATGTCCTTCATGGAGAAATTCTTACAGAGATATGCTTTGACGCCTTGTAACATCCCTATATCATTCCCAATGATTAGGATGTCGTCAATATAGAGGACTAAAAATACTACCATGCTCCCACTGGCCTTCTGATACATACAGGATTCTTCCGAATTCTTGAGAAAATCAGACGATCTAATAATCTCGTCGAATCGAAGATTCCAACTTCGTGAAGCTTGTTTAAGTCCATAAATGGACTTCTTAAGCTTACATACCATACCCGAGTTTTCGCTGGACGAAAAACCTTCCGGCTGTTCCATATAGATTTCTTCATCAAGAAATCCATTTAGAATAAGCCGTTTTGACATCCATTTGCTAAATCTCGTAGTCATGATACGCAGCTATAGAAAGCAAAATCCTAATAGACTTAAGCATTGCTACTGATGAAAAATTTTCATCGTAGTCGACGCCAAGTCATTGCGTGTAACCTTTTGCTACCAGTCGGGCCTTATAGGTTTCAACCTTTCCGTCAGGTCCGCGCTTCCTCTTGTAAACCCATTTACAATCGATAGGAACAATTCCTTCGGGAAGCGGAACCAAGTCCCAAACTTGATTCTCATGCATTGAGTCTAACTCGGATTTCACGGTACTTTGCCATTTCACGGAGTCGATGTCCAATATCGATTCTCTATAGGTAAAAGGATCGGTCTCTTCAACTAAGAGAACATCAAGACTTTTTTCTTGTATCAAATACAAGCGTTCAAGAGGTCTAGATACCCTTTGTGACCTATGGAGTGTGTGTGTTGAAGGTTCTTCATCTACTTGAACTTCAGGTTCCTCCGTTGGTTCATTGTTTTCAGGTTGGACTTCATCAAGTTCAAACTGTCTATGATTACCACCTTCTGACAAAAATTCTACTTCTAGAAATCTTGCGAAGCGAGCTACGAACACATTTCGATACTCGGTATCATATAACAGATATCCCTTCGTGTTTGATGGATATCCAACAAACCTAAACTTTTACGCTCGAGGCGAAACCTTATCTGGCTGAGTCATCCTGACACAGGCAGGACAACCCCAAACCTTAATATAACTAAGATTTGGTCTCCTACCGGTCCATATCTTATACGAAGTCGTAGGAACAGCTTTTGAAGGAATCTTATTCAAAAGATGTGCAGCTGTTAAACGAGAGTAGCCCCATAAGAAATAAGGCAAATCTGTAAAACTCAACATTGATCGGACCATATCCAATAAAGTCTGATTTATCCTCTCAGAAACTCCATTGTGCTGTGGAGTACCTGTAGGAGTATATTGAGCGAGAATCTCATTCTACGTCTCGATCGGATCGAAGGCATTTAATATATTGACCAGTCTGTTTTTCTACTTCATTTCGGAACTCTTTGAACTTTTCAAAGGTTTCTGATTTATGTCGTATCAGATAGACATAACCGTACCGTGACAGATCATCGGTAAATGTAACGAAGTACGAATAACCACTGTGAGTAGTCTGACTTAGTGGACCATATACATCAGAATGTACGAGTTCCAGTAAGTTAGTGGCGCGGTGTCTAACACCAGAAAATGGGACTTTGGTCATCTTACCCTGAATACACGATTCACAAGTTGGATAGGGTTCAATGGTAAGATCTGGTATCAAACCATTCATAACCAATTGGGTAAGGCGTTTAACGCCTATATGACCTAGCCTCATGTGTCATAGTTCAGTACTATTAACAACAGGTAAACTACATTTATTAATCCCAGTATTCAAAATATCTTTAGAAGTATGCAATGTGTAATGACCATGCTCATTTGGACAACAAAGGATCTGAATATTATGTTTATCATATAAATACAAAGAACATTTCTTAACGTTAATATGATAACCTTCTGTATCTAATATAAAAAGAGATATAATATTTGCTACACATCCCGGTACAACGTAGCAATCATACAACAAAAAGTTCCCATTCGGCAAAGGGATCTCGCATACTCCCACTACAACTGCATCCAGAGAGTCTCCACTCCCAAAGCGCAACTGCATCTTTCCAGGCTTCAGTTTATTACTTTCCTCCAGCACCTGCAACGAATTGTAAATGTGAACAGGACAAGCAGAATCTAAAATCCAGCTGGATGTAACAGCTTCACAAGCCAGTGAGATATCAATAACTGGAAAAATAAATGTACCTGATGTAGATGCTATATCCCTCATTATCTACGCAATATAGTCAGGACAGTACCTTTTCCAGTGCCCGAATTTGCTGCAGTGATGTCATTTGTCGTCAAAAGCCCTCTTGGGCTTTGCTATCTTTCCTTGTGGTTGAGAACCGAAACCTTTTTTCTTCTTCGTTTTCGTCTTCTTTCCCTTTGACCAGGTCTGGGAAGAAGCAAAAAGTGAAGTAGGTTTCTGAGGGCGAGTCGGTGCTCCATTCCTTAGGTCATCTTCCGCTGTGATCAGCATCCTATGCAGCTCATGGTAGGTACAAATAATCCCATTCATGTTGAAGTACATCACGAATTGGCGATATGAAGCTGGGAGCGAACCAATAATGACACTCCTACCGAGAATGTCATTTAGAGGGAGATTATGTTACCTCAGTTGATCGATCAAATCGATCATGTGAAGAACATATGAGCTCACAGCTTGCCCCTCCTCCAGTCACGCATGGAACAATTCCATCGCAAATTTATGAACAACTATTTGTTCTTCGTTCATGAACGATTCTCTTAATCGCATCATCATACTATACGCATCTGTCATGCCATAGTATTATTTCTTGAGTCCCGGTATCAGCGAACTTAAGATGTATGATTTAACTTTTAAATCATCATCATTCCAAGCTTGGAAAACTTGGTGTTCCTCCGGTTTTGCGTCCTCAGACACAGCAAGGAGCAGCGGACCCTTAAGAACATATCCTAACTTCTCGGAATCAAGGACAATCCTTAAATTCAAGTCCCAATCGGCAAAGTTCTCAACTCCTTTGAGATTGTTCGTATCCAACATACGCGCAAACTGATTAGTTGATGGTGCCGCCATCGCAAATATATCATATAGATTACGAAAAACGGTTAGCAGATATAAAGCAGTTTCATATAATATCAAAAGCATTAACTAGATCATGGATTTTTAATCTAAAAATGACCCTCCCAATAAATCATGTAATACTGTAGTCCCCAAACAGAATACAAAGATTTAATAATTAAATTAAATATAATAGTTAAAGGTGGATCCCATTAATATATTTCAGCTCACAGCTTTGGCACGGTCTCGCCTACGTATATTCATCAGGTAGACAACTTCTTGTCAATCACTTAATAGTGACTCATGGGTTTCCGGTCCTGGTCGTTTCTCGTTGTGACAGCTTTGGCTCGTTCACAAGGAGACGTACCAAGGTTAAACTCGTCAATGATAAACTCAAGCTACTTGCGTAACCCTGACAGCTTTGACACGTTCAGGATTCCGTTTTCGCTTGAATTTATCTAGTATCTGATATACATCCGGCATAAATAAATTTCTATCGGCTACAACCTCACAGCTTTGGCACGGTCTCGGATATAGTCACATAAAATTATCCATAAACCGTATTGACAAGACGGACCATGTAATATGCATCAAATACATAATTAACATAAAACCTTATTAATTATGGATTTTCCGCAAAAGATGTTTTTTACTTTATTTAATCAAATTCAATAAATACATGCATGCATCAAGTAAAGATTAAATTAAACATTGAATTTAAAAGGCATAATTATATTAGGGTGTCCAGAATCAGACTCGTTCTGATACCATTTTGTAGGGGTTTATGGCAAAAATCCGGTAACGCAGCGGAATTGCGGAAAATAAAAATTTTTTGATTTCAAAATTTTTCTTGGATCAATTAAATTAACTTATTTATTTAATTATACAATTATTAAATTCTGAAAAATTACACAAGAGATCAAATTTCTTGGTAATTACCGAATTACCCCACAACTTTGTAAATTGATCATTTTAGTCCAAAAAATTGTCAAATATAATTTTGGATGATTCTAACTCATTTCTAAAATGATTTCCAACAAGTCCAACTCATCAAAATAATATTGCAACCAAATCCCCAAATTCACCCCAAATTTTTGGATAATTACATTTTGGTCCTTTTGTGTTCTAAACATGCCAAGATCAAATCCAATCACCCCAAAAATTAACATGCATCATATACATACCATAATACATCACATATATGAAAATTCCCAAATTTTGATAGGGTTAAGAACCCTAATTTTATAATTTCATCAAATTGACCAATATTACCAAATCTTTAAAATCCAACACTTTAATTCATTCTTTACAACACCAAACAAGTCTCACCACTTTGAAATAACTCTAGAAAAATTCTAGGTCACCAAGGAGTGGCTCAACAACTCTAGAATGGTAACAAGATTATCAAATAATCAAAAGAGAGCCATTGAAACCATTTCAAGCTCACTTTATAACCATACATGCATACATCTTTCTTTCAAGTTCATAAACAATTAAAACACAAACTATAAGTAAATAGAAAACATCAAAGCAACACAAGTTGAAGCTAAGCATTTTTCATGTTGAAAGCTTTAAAGAAAAACTTACAAAACCAAGGATTTTCCAAGCTTTCTTCTTTAGCCTTCAAGTTTTTTCTCTCAACTACTTTTGTATTTATTTTGTGACTTATGAAAACCTAAACCTAATGAAATGAAACAAAACAATATATACCTCACATTTTTTCCCTTGGCCGAATTTTGGTATATAGGAAATATCTAGATATTTATTTTTGTTTCATTAAACTTTACTTTATCAACTTGTTAATTTGATCATTACAACTTTAATGAATATTCAATAAGTCAACAAAAGCAACTCATGCCATTTCCAAAAATATCACAACTTAGGATATTTATATTTTTAATTAATTTAATTATTTAACAATTAAATAATTATTTAAATACAAATATATTAAATATATGTTTTATATTTACATTAAATATTCAAATACATATATATTTATGATATTAGTCAAATATCACAATTTGACATTTAATTAATGTGTATTTGATAAAATCTATCATTAAATGCAACTACACAAAAATTAGGAAATGACTATTAGGTCCTTTCGCATGTATTTTTCGTTTAACCTTTAAACGACATATAAATAATCAGTATTATTCATAAATGTTGCCCTACTACTCTACAAGTATATTTCACTAGTGAGACTCTCTAGATTGAGGCATATACATCACAAAACCCAATTATGTGTCCATAATTTACCCACTCGGAAATTATGACGACCATGGATAAACTCGCTGAATCATACAGGTCGAGGTCATGGAAAATGTATAATTCCTCTATCATATGTATCCGGATATATCCTAGAGATATAGATGTAAACGTCAAATCTCTATAGGGACAATCCCGTCGACGTCTATATTAGCAATCTCAAAAAGAACACTTAGAACTGACTTCTAAAGTGTACCACGGGCCCATGGTTTTCATCTGATTGCTAATCATATATGGACTACCTCTGCTCTATACACAGAACTAACGGATCCTATCTCGACACACACAGGACACCTTGAGGATCTATCCACACCCAACGAACAGACGGAGGTCTGATCTAAATAGATCGGTGACGTGACTGCCATATAAGTGTGGAAGATATCTCATGTTCCCACAGTGGTATCTCAAGTCGAAGAATCACAAATGCTACTCAACCCGAGAAAATTCTTATTGACGTTGGTGTACCATCCATTAAGAATCTTCGATGAGTCGTTCAATGTTTATCCGCTATAAACACCTACATGTCTATACAAGTCCCCAAGACTCACGGTCTCAACGGGTTTACTTTACTGACCAAATAATGTAAACCTTGACCCTGAACTGTCTGAGAATCACAACGTCATGATACAACTCAATGTCAGTTGCGACGCTTTTGCAACAGTATCATGACTAATCATCCTTAGGTCTATTACGTCTTTACCATATAAGAAGATATATTATATTATAGAAACTGCTCATTTTATTCATAATAAAATGTTTTACAATAGTATTTTCTAGGAAATACAACTGGGAATTGACGCTCTAAGCACCAACCCCAACAATATATACACATTGGTATCTCAAGTCGAAGGACCACTATGCTACTCGACCCGAGAAGATTCATTCATATATCACCTAAACATATTTATTCGATATCAAATAACGACATAAATAGGTTAGAAACATCGCGAAACTTTTACGAAAATATTTTTCTGCAAAATGGCATAAAATGTGTTTTTGTCCGAACCAACCAACCAACAAACATGGGGGCTGCCCAGGCCAGCCCTAATAGTACTTGGGAAGTTCATGGTCTTTCCAAACAGTGGCCAATTCACTGTTTGGACAGCGGACACTCGGTAAGCCCGAAATTCACCCGGTAACGCCGTTTTTTTCCATTTTCGTATATTTCAACTTCGAAACAATTTCTGGAAATTGTTCCAATGCCCAAAACACATACAATACATTTATACAACATACTTTTCATTACCAAAATCACAGAAATTCTAGATCTTATCTGGTAACTGAAAATATCATTTTCATGCTTTAAATCCAATTTTCTCAACATTAATCATATTAATACTTACACTAACAAAATTCACCACAAATGAAGAACTCAAGAACAATTATAGGAGTTACAAGAGTAGTCATAACACTCTAGAATGGCAACAAGTCATCAAATGACAAAATTTAACTAATATTACACTAATATCATTCAATCTAACTTCACACATGCATTTAGCCTCAAAATCCATCTTCCAAATCAAAAAGCCCCAAAATTATAAGAAAGGAAGAAACCCTAGAACTTGTCTAAATGCTAAAGAACAAGAAAAAAGCTTTCTAAGTTTAAGATTTATGAAAATTACCTCCAAATCTCCTAATTTCCTTAAACTTTTTCTTGATTTCTTCACTTTCTTTTCAAGCATCTTCAGAAAATTTTTGGGAGCTTTCATGGAGATAGGTTTTCGCCATAGCTACTTTCAAAAGAGAAAACCATATTTTTTAACTTAAAAAACAAGGCCAAACCGACTTTGGAGCGGTAAAATGGTCATTTGGTCATTTTAATCTAATTAAATAATAATAAGCTTTAAGTTAACAAATCCAATTTGTAAACTTCAAGCTTAATAGAATCATGCCACATGTAACCAATAATAATCAAACATATTGCATAACATTTATGTAATATTGAAATAATTTAATTATCTAGATATTTAACATCTAAACATTTAAATAATTAATTAATACGCTTATTATTATATATGTATTTTTATTTACATTAAATAACAAATACATATATGAATGGAATGTGTCAAAGTCTCATTTGACAATTAATTAATATGTATCACATCAAATCTTGTATCAATTACAAATACACATTAATTATTAATTAACCGAAATGCCCATAATGCATGTATTTACGTTTAACCATTTAAACTCTTCGAATTAACTCATTTAATCTGGTGAAGTATTATGAATAATCTATATTATTCATAACGTGTTGTCCAAGTGCTCAACGAGTACACTTCATATTGTGGGACTCTCTAAGTTTAGGTTTATATGTCACGGAATCCAATTTCGTGTCCATAATTCACCAACTCGTAAATTATGACGACCACCGATAATCTCGCTAAACTATGCAAGTCGAGGTCATTGCATACGTATAATCCTTCTGTCATAGGCTATCAATATAATACCATGGATATAGATAAGAATGTTAAATCCTTAAGGTATAATATGGTCGACTTTTAAATTTACGATCTCTCAATAACACTCGGAATTCGCTTCCGAAGTATCCCACGGTAATGGATTTACTAGATCGTAAATACGTACATGATACATATGCCATGTACACAGGACTGACAGATTCTATCTGATACTTATAGGATATCATGAGAATCGGTCCGCACCCAAAGAACAAGCGGAGGTCTGATCTAAATAGATTGGTGACGTGACTGCCATCAAAGTGTGGAGGATATCTCATATATCCACAGTGATATCTCAAGTTGAATGACCACTATGCTACTCAACTCGAGAAGATTCCTATTGACGTTGTTGTACCATCTATTAGGAAATCTTCGGTGAGTTATTCAGTGTTCATCAAATAAACACCTACATGTCTATACGAGTCTCCCAAGACTCATGGTTCATTGGGATAAACCATTGGACCAAGTCTCTATATACGACATGTACTGGTCTCAGCAGATTTTACTAACCGACCTGTGTCAGTAAATCTTGACCAGGATCTTTATTTGATAATATACTTCTAGTAGTGACACTTCCTAATGTCAATTACAAACTACTTTGTAACTGCGTACTATAAAATATATTATTGGGTCCTTATTTAATATATACATATCACTAAACCATATTCAGTTTCAATCTAATCATAATTAGATCGAATATGTAAATAAAAGCAAGAAGTACTACCATAAATAAGTAATATTATGGAAAAATGAATTGTTCGTATTCATGAATCGGGCATAAATACGATCCAGATTGGCACTCCGAGCCCCAACCCTAATAAAAACCAAAGACAGTTGTATCCCAACCAAAATGTGGTTCCATACTCGTTCTTTCATTCGAATTCAACGGGTGAGATCCTCATCACATGTATCACAGCTCCTGCCATTTTCCCTTGATCGAACGATCAGAATCAACCCAAGCTACTCCATTTTCCTCTTTTAACACTTCATCTTCTTCAAAGAAACTGCAAAAGTCTAATTGTTTTCCAAGACTTCGAGACTTCAACTCCATTTCAAGCTTCTCAGAATCTTCCTCTATTTGAACAAGTAAGTCTTCTACTGACTTCTCGTATTTTTGTTTATGTTTTCGCTTTTCCTTTATGGGGTAGTTTGCATGTATTGGATGCTTGTATTTGTGTTGCTTATTTTTTGTGATAATGAAAATAAGAGGGGTATGCGGGCATGCTTTTTTGGGTTTTTTGGGTGAGTTTGTTTCGGTTGTGTTTTGAAGACTTACTATTCTGCCATTGTTGGGGCACTTAGAGCTTTTTAAGGTTAGTCACTCGGTAGGGATGATAATGATAACCCTAGTTTTCGTATGCTTAACTAACTGAGATCGTGAACTAACCTTTCGCCTTAGGTCATGTCTTGTAGGAATGTTAGACAACGAGTCTTCCTCCTTCACTCCCCTTGAGATCCTGCCTACTGTCCTGCCCACTTACACAATCGTACACAGCTCAGAATCTGAGAGTCCCGCTGACTATGACACCACTCCATCCATACTCGAAGAGGGCAACCAGTCTTATCACAAGCGAGTACACCGGCCCGAGACAAGTCACACCAGGCTCGATTTTATGAACATTAACATGGACCGGGCTTCAGCAATCACTGAGGCTAAGCTGGAGCAGTTGAGGGAAAGGTTTTACATTCCAGAGGAAATCAGTCTAGCCATCCCGAGGGAATAGAGCTAGGTGAGCCGACCAGATGACGGCGTTGTAGTTTTGTGCTCGATCTTTTTTGATATGGGACTATGGCTGCCTATACAAGGTTACTTCATAAATATGTTATCCTCTATGCACATAGCTCCATGCCAATTGAACCTAAATAGTAGGAAAAATTTGGCTGGCCTGTACGTAATCTGGGACCGAGCCGAGTTAGGGGAGCCGACCTTTACTGAGGTAAAAAAGATGTATCGAATGAATGCCAACCCAAAAGAATATAAGGGTTGATATTATCTCTCTACTTATGCCAAGGTTCCATACCTTATCACAAATCTCCCGGCCACCAATAAAAAATTTAAGGACAAATGGTTCTTTATTGTGGGACATTGGGGACAACAACAATCGATCAATGGTGAACTCGTCACAGTCCCCAATATCTTCTCGGATTGAGGAAATAACCCGACCTTCGAATCTGTTCTTGCTAACTTAACTATTCACTAACCTCTGAAACTTCTGCAGTTTGTTAGGGGATCTCCTTAAGGTTCACCACGAGACCTGAACAAGGGTAAAAAAAGAGACTGAGTTTGGAGGCCACAATAGGAACCTCGTTAATCCTTCTGCCTTGGCTGACTCGGGCCTTATCCCGAGCACTCCACCATCCCAGTTGAGGAAGAATGGTAGGTTCTGACTGACCCACTAACTTTGTGTTTTCTGCCTTAGTCTTTTTCTCAGTGCTTTTGCCATTTTAATGCAATAATTGTCTTCTTCAGTTGCTGGAATGTCTGTCTCCAAAACTCCTCTCCAACATGCTTGGAGATATCACAGGATTCTGGGGGGGGCTGTTGGGTTCTCTAAGAACAACCTAGGATCAATTAAGCATGAAAGATGTGAATAAACAAAGTAAAGTTGGGGAAAAAACTCACTTTGATCGGCTAATAGATGTAGAGAATACAAAAATCCAATCTTTGTGTAGTTTCTCCAACCTCCTCTCTTTGATGTATGTTGAGCTTCTAAGCTTGATTC
This sequence comes from Zanthoxylum bungeanum, assembly GCA_019454045.1. Lineage (NCBI taxonomy): Eukaryota > Viridiplantae > Streptophyta > Magnoliopsida > Sapindales > Rutaceae > Zanthoxylum > Zanthoxylum bungeanum. Next base: position 22,247 of record SKCR01047742.1, read on the forward strand.
TTGAATTCCAAACTCATGGGAAAGGTTTCTCTATCACCTTTGTATGAATCTTTAAGTGCTAGCTTAGGAAAAGTTTTGCAACAAAAGTTTCCATTTTTTCTTGAAGGATTCGGCCAAGGAGAGGAAATGTTGGGAGAGTTTTTATTTTGCTTGTATTTTGTTTCTAAAATAAAATACTACTAATGAAAAAGTCAAAACAAATTTTGGTATATGCTTTTCCAAAAAGCAAAACCAAGTTTGGAGGGAAAAAGCCATTAATGCCTCCAACTACTCCCATCAATCCAAAAAAGACAAGATGTCAATCACCAAAAAGTGACAAGACTTCCATCACTTAAGTGACTAATGATGTGACACGTTATGTGACTTGTGGGCCCCACTTTAATTCAGAATCCAAGTGGGCCCGCAAACACATTCCGGGCTCGGGTTCGCTAATTCCAAATTAACGAATTTTCCGTTACGACTTAATTAAATCAAATTTAATTAAATAATTATGCCAATCAAAATTACTATTAAAGTCGCTCGCGAATTAATTCTAAATTAATTCGTTCGCCCGAATTAAAATCCAATTTTAATTTCGCGTCGAAATCCAATTTCATTTAATATATTGAATATATTATTTTATCGATTAATTCCAAATTAATCGTTCTCTCTCTATAAATTAAATTTTATCCCAGATAAATTTTGCCGTAATTAATCCTAGATAAATTTTATCTCTCCTCTAATTAATCCCATATTAATTATGTTCGAGTCATACGTCATCGATGAATCTTCGTGAAGCGACCCATGAGATCTCTGGATATGTTGGTAGTAAATCCGGTCATCGGAGTATCTGAATACGTGCGTACCTAGTACCACGTTCTTACCGATTTACAAGACATGGTTGGCTTCTAGCAAAGCACCGTGCCTACCCAATTCTCCAGAAATATTCTTTAAGGAATATATCATCTATGTCAGACGTAGTATACGTAGTATTGCGTAAGCGATCCAGTATCGAATGTCACATGCTAGGCCTGAGGCTGGAATTGTGTCTGCCCCGTACAAATTATATATCGAATCTCTGGTAACTAGTCTCTATAATCGGATAATCATGACCTTGTCATATTATCCCGATGATTGCAGTACTAAAGAGTACTAGTTCCGTGTCATGCGTGATCATCCTCTCCATATGACTGGAGTGATACTTCCATTTTGACATCACACCCAATAAACTATGATTCTCAGTATACCCAGAAGAGGCGTACACAGAACCTGTTAAAGCCCCGGACGACCAAAACTAAAGTATATTGATTGTCGCAAGTATTAGCGATGCAAGTCTCATGTTAAGACCAAATACACCTACCCTGATTCGGATTCCCATAGACACATAGCATACTACCAATGGGATTCCGAGGGGTCTATCCAGAGCGAAGCTGTTCTCGTACAATCGATAAACATAACCTCCTATCACACTTGCATAAGTATCCAATACTTAAATATATGAGAACTATGTCGTTATGCTCCCACAACACGCACAAGTGCAATACTAGTCTATTCCGCATTATCGATGTCCAGTCTCGATAATACTACGACTTGGGATATTTAATGATTAAACCTTAGTGGATTAATATTGTCTCATATCTTATTAATCTGGTACTAATCATATGGACTTTTATCATTTATGTATCTTGGTAATCCAATTACAAATGATAAAAGAGCAATTTCATTTGTCGCATAGTTAATTTGTACAACAACACCATGTTCTATACAAATAGTGATGCTGTGGGTCATAATTGTCCAACAATCTCCCACTTGGCTTATAGCCAATCACTCAAGTGTCCTACACCTGAACTATGTACGGGTCACTCAAACTTCTGCTGAGAAACAACTTTCGTCAGCGGATTTGCATTGTTATCATCTGATGCGATTTATTCGATCATCACATCGCCACGATGTATGATCCAACAAATCAGATGAAATAGTTGAAATATATACTTGGATCGTTGATGAGACCATTAATTCTTTAGCCTGTGTTGTAGCCTAGCTCAGCTGCTAACAGAACTACTCCTAATCTAATTAGGAATTTTACAGATCCAAAAATTGCTTCATTTGCTGCCTCAACTGCAGTAATATTCCGCTTTTATTGTTTATTCGGCAACAGTATCTTGCTTGGAAGATTTCCAGCTCACTGTTCCGTTATTCAAACTATATAGTACCCTTATTGCGACTTACAATCTTTTTTGTCGGTTTGGAAACTTGCAACGGTGAACCTAGTCACTTCAAGTTCTCCTCCTCTATAGCTTAAGAAAGCATCCTTAGATCATCTAAGATACTTAAGGATGTTCTTAATATCAATCCAGTGACTATCACTTGGATTGGCCTGATTGTGACTCCATATGCTCAAAGCCTATGAGACACAAGGTCACGTACATCTTTTCAATGTACGAGTTATTGGAGAGTGCTAACAACTTTTAGATCTATTCCAGTAGATCTTTATTCCTAGAATAAAGGTTGCCTCTCCCAAGTATTCTATGGAGAATTTTCATGAAAGCCTAGCTTTCACCGATTGTATTATGAGAATGTCATTTCCAAGAAATGATATGTCATCATTATATAGGACAATCATTGTCAGTACGCTCACACTAACCTTCTTATATAAACAATAATCATTTTTTTTTGATTTAAATCTTATACCATTATGATCTTATCAAAACGTTGGTTCCAAGAACGCAATGCTTGCTTCAATCCATAAATGGATCGATATAACTTGCAAACCTAGTTTGCATGTTTTGGTACGACAAAACCATCAGGATGTTGTAAATGTTGAAGTTTACTAAGGTCCCAATGATCAATAAACAAGCATGAACATGTGTGAATACAATCGAGAAAGTCACGGAATACTTACATCGATCGGTTGAGCGACGCTTTGATGAACAAAAATGAACTTTCTGCTCACTGTAAACTGCGGTAGTGGGCTGATATTGTTCCTCATTTTCGGCCATGGGAGGTCATCTTCGAAGCTCCAAGTTTTGCGAAACGATTCTCGGCTCATGGGTGGACTTCCCTATCACCTTCGCATGTCTCTCGGAGTGTGCTAGCACTCTCGATTTTACCACAAAATCGCACTTTGCTTCCTATCTAATTCGATTCTGCCCAGCAAAATAAAACCAGAAAATGCCCAAGAGGGGCGTGAGAGAGATGAAGAATTTTTGGAGGAGAGAGAGATGAAATGTGTTTTGTTAAAATTGGTAATTGATTTCTAAAATCAAATACTCAATTTTGGTTCCAAAAGTCAAAGCAATTAATGCCCACAAATGCCAACCACACACATCACTCAATCACATCAATCACAAGTTGTCAAGTCACATCACTCAAAGTGACAAGTGATTTGACGCTTGATGCGACTAGCGATTTGACGCTTGATTTGACTTACGTGCCGCACTCGAATTTGAAATGCGAATGCACTCGCAAACAATCTCAGGCTCGGGTTCGCTAATTCCAGATTAACGAATTTTCCGTTGCGTCGTAATTAAATGATTACGCCTAGTGAAGTCACTATTCATATCGCTAACGAATTAATTCAAAATTAATTCGTTCGTCCGAATTAAAATCTAATTTTAATTCCGCGTCGAAATCCAATTTCGTTTAATATATCGAATATATTAATTTATCGATTAATTCCAAATTAATCGTTCTCTCTCTTTAAATGATATTTTATCCCAGATAAAATATCTCTGCTATTAATCCCAGATTAATTTTCTCTCTCATCTTATTAATCCCAGATTAATTAAAGTGCGAGTCATACGTCATCGGTGAATCTTTGGGAAGCGACCCATGAGATCCCCGGATATGTTGGCAGTAAATTCGGTCGTCGGACTATCCGAACACGTAAGTACCTCGTACTACGTTTATACCGAATTACAAGACAAGGTTGGCTTCTAGCAAAACGCCATGCCTACCCAATTCTCCAGAAATATCCTTACAGGAATAAAGGATCTATATCAGGCGTAGTATACATAGTATTGCGTATTTCTATCCAGTATCACATGATCACATGCAAGGCCTGGGGCTGGTACAGTGTCTGCCCCGTACGAAGCATATATCGAATTACGAGCAACTAATCTCTTTAATATCGGATAATCATGACCAAGTCATATTATCCCGACGGTTGCAACCTTTTTAGAGAACCAGTTTTGTATCCCTGCGCAATCATCAACTCCATATGACTGGAGTGACACTTCCGTCTTGACATCACACCCTGTTAGACAGTTATGACCCATAACGTCACTATTTTGTAAATGATATTGTATTATTGTACAAAATTAACTATGTAGTAATGAAATTGCCTTTTACCGTTTTGTAATTTATTTACTTTGATATATAGATGGTAAAAGTCCCTATGATTAGTTCCGGATTGAGATGATATGAGACAGTATCAATCCATAAAGGTTTAATCATTAAATATCCCTAGTCGTAGTATTATCGAGATTGGACATCGATAATGCAGAATAGACTAGTACTGCACTTGTGCGTGTTGTGAGGGCACAACGGCATAGTTCTCATATATTTAAGTATAGGATACTTATGCAAGTGCGGTAGGAGGTTGTGTTTTACCGATGGTACGGAAAAACTTCGCTCTGGATAGACCCCGCAGAATCCCATTGGTAGTATGTCTGCGTGTCTATGGGATTCCGCTTCAGGGTAGGTGCATATGGTCTTAACCTGAGACTTGCATCGCTAGTACTTGCGACAATGTAGCTTACTTTTTTCGTCTCCAGGGTTTAACAGGTTCTGTGTACACCTCTCTAGGTTTATCGAGAATCGTAGTGTATTGGGTGTGATATCAAGACGGAAGTATCACTTCAGACATATGGAGATGATGATCGCGCAGGATACAGAACTAGTACTCTATAATGGTTGCAACCATCGGGATAATATGACAAGGTCAGGATTATCCGATTCAAAGAGACTAGTTGCTTGATGTCCGATATATGTTTCGTACGGGGCAGACACATCTCCAGCCCCAGGCCTTACATGTGATCATCCGATACTGGATCACTATACACTATACTACGGTATACTACGCCTGTTATAGATCTTATATTCCAGTAAGAATATTTCTGGAGAATTGGGTAGGCATGGCGTTTTGCTAGAGGCTAACCTTGTCTTGTAAATCGGTAAAAACGTAATACTTGGTACGTACGTGTTCGGATAGTCCGACGACCGTATTAACGCCAACATATCCAGAGATCTCTTGGGTCGCTTCCCGAAGATTCACCGATGACGTATGATTCAAACTTAATAATTTGGGATTAATTGCGGAGAGACTTTATCTTGTATAAAGTACTATTTGAAGAGAGAGAGAGATTAATTTGGAATTAATCAATAAAATAATATATTTGATATATTAAACGAAATTCGATTTCGACGCGGAATTAAAATTAGATTTTAATTCGGGCAAACGAGTTAATTTAGAATTAATCATTAGCGACATGAATAGTAATTATGCTAGGCATAATTATTTAATTAAATTCGATTTAAATAACGTCGCGACGGAAGTTCGTTAATTCGGAATTATCGAACCCGAGCCCGGGAGTGTTTGCGGGCCCACTCGCATTTGGAATCAAGCGGGGCCAACATGTCACATCAACCATCACATCACTAGTCAAAGCATTAGCTTTTTGGTGATGGAATAGGTAGTTGGTGTTAGTGTGTTCAACACTCAAGTTGATGGATGAGATGGGTTGCTTCTTTGACTTTTGATTTACCAAATATTTGGTATATAATCATTTTGATTTTTTGAAAATCATTTAACACACAATTACAAGTCAACAAAATCATCTCCTCTCTCTTTTCTCTCAAAGTGGCGTGAACTGCCACTATTCACAGAACTCTCATTTCAGTTTTTTATTGCAAAAGCTTGAAGATTTTGTGTTTGTTTGGAACATTAAATCACATACAAGGCTAGCACCTTCAAGGGATCATACAAAGGTGTTATGGGAAACTAATTCTTGAGCTTGGAAGGATCAAAGAAAGCTTGGAGCTTCCCCACTCACCTTGGCCGAAACCCTCACTGCACAAAGGAGAAATTTTTCATTTCATCAACGCATCCGCATTCCGATCTTGTGAGTATGATTCCGCCATACTTCAATATTGTTCATTCATTTATATATATTGTTTGCTCTTTTGATCTTGGGACATGGATTAGAATTTCCAACAATGGTATCATTGAGCTTAAAGAGCATGAAAAATATTAGGGTAATATTTGGAAAAATTGATTGAAGCATGATTTGATGATTTTGATTGATTAAGTATGCTTAAATGTATGTTACATTGTGTTATACATTATCAATTTCATGAAAAATAAATTGGATTAATTTTCCCCCCTTGGAGAGGCTTGGCCGAATACTACCTAGGCCATGGACTTGATGATTTGTTGTTTATAAGATCATTGGATGACTTTAAACGAACATAAAATGACGATTTGTGATTCGATTGGATTGAAAACGAAATCGGTAATTTTTTCATCACCTTGGCCGAATGCATGGAAGCACATTAGGGACTTGATTTTTGATTAAATAATGTTGGACATGTATTTAAGAAAAAAATATATTAATGGATTAATTTGATATTTTGGAAATATTGATTTAAAGGATTAATCATGATATTACACTTAATTAATTAAGTTATAAAATTTGGAATTTTAAAATTTGATTAATTGGGCTTAATTTTGAATTGGGCCTAAAACTATTATATTTGGGCATAATGGGCTTGGTTGACCAAGTAGGTTTGGGCATATTGGATTGGATCCAAAGTTGGGCCTAAATCACTCCATTAAGTCCAAATGTAATAAATGGGCTTTTATGTTTAATTAGGCCTTATGGGCTTGATATTGATTTTTATGGCAAATGAGGGTGATTCCTTATTGGGCTTGGAAATTGGGTTTGACCCACATTGACCAAGGCCCAAGCCTAATGAAATCAATTGAAAGCCCATCGGACTTTAATTAAACGGACATTGGATGTTAGTTGGGCTTTGAGACCGATAGGATTAGATTTGGAATCTAAGTCATAAAAGCACAATAAAAGTGTAAATATTTAATTTGGAATTAAATATAAGGATTAGTATTGAATACGACTTAAATTGGATTTGACGAGTAGTTCGATATAATTCATGAATTCGTCTACAAGTACTTATTCTCAAAAACGAGTTGGACTCGCTCAAAAGCAAACCATTGATTGAACATTGGATTGTCACCTAATTAAAGACTAATTAATTGGATTAGATTGGTTGTATAACATGCCTTGAATGAATGAATGTGGATGTGATGAATGAATAGTGTATATCGGATGGATATTAGAAGGGAAGGGTAATTTTAGAAATTATTGTAAATTCAGAATTTATTAATTGGACCTGCGTGTCCAGCCTTTCTCTTATTATCTCTTTGTATTCTCTTCTCACCTAATTCCCCTCAATGTAAATGAGGTTTCTCTTATTGTATTATGTAATTGGGTAGAATCAGAATAGTGCTAGCCGGGGAGAGGAAAGTGAGTGATTTGTTCTAGGAACAAATTGTTATATATCCATCCGCATATCACTATTATTTTATTTTACGCGCTTTATGATGTTTTAGAAGCATGCTTAAGGGTGTATGATGATGAGACCTAACAAAGATAAATTAATTGGTTGCCAATTACGCGAAAATCCCTCAAACAATATTAAGCGATTTTCCTTCCGTTGAGTGATTCTTTCTCAAGATCCGAAATTGGCATTGGTTTGTTGGCCAAAGTCAAGACCTTTGTCAATTGAGGATGTGTTTGAATCATGAGAGTTTTGTTCCATATCGGTGTCTTGTCCAAGTTGTGATTTGTTGGCCAAAGTCAAGATCACTTCTTGTCCATCGACATTGATTACGAAACTTTCCATGTCAATGGGTCCTGCTTAACTGGAATCATTAAGTTGTTGTGCCAAAGCCAAGACTTAGTTGATTCAGAGGAAATGGTTAGGAAAATGTATTGGATACATTGACATATGTATTAGATACATATGTTTCGAACTTGGATGTCCACCTACCGGATCTAGGAATTGGATGGGATCCAATTGATCTTCGAGATCTACCTAGTTAAATATCATACAACTGTTGGCCAAGTCAAGGTTGTGTGTTATTTAACGGGATCCTAGCCCACTAGGAAATTGGATTTCCCGAGTACTCGACAGAGGGTTAAAGACTTGTAGAAAATAGTGGGAGGCTAGTATTGAATTTGCAATTTCATTCAGATACTTAGCTTTACACGCTTACAAAGTTTATTTCGTCAATTTTTAACATTAGTTGGACTAATATAATGTTATTTTTCTTGTAACAGTTTGACTGTACCCATATATCGTTAACTAGATAGTTGGACTATCGTAGTTAAGATGGCAAACAAAGGAAATGTCCGAGACATAATCATGGGTGATAATGTATTTAAGGGCACGAACTTCGCTGACTGGGAAATGAACCTGAGGATAGTCCTTGGGGCAGAGAGGCTGCTATACACCATACAGAGACCTCTCGGGCCGAGGCCCACTGAGCCACTTGAGCTGGAGTTATGGAGAACTCATAGCGATGATTGTGATACAACTCAGTCGATCATGCTTGCTTCCATGACTCAACACTTTCGTCGCCAGAATAGGGACTTGGATCCTTATAATATGATGGCTAGACTAAAGGATCTTCACCGCACTAATAAGCGGATGGAGAGGTATGAGTTGGTGAAGAAACTCTTTCGCTCCCGTATGACTGATGGCGCTTCAGTTGAGGCCCACGGGACTCAAATGATAGCCGACATTGATGAGCTGGCCAAGATGGGAATAGTCTTGGAGGCTGAGCTGACTATAGACATGCTCTTACAGTCACTTCCCGATACTTGGAAGCAGATTATCATCAACTACAAGTTGATGGATACGGACGATACTCTTGGAGAGCTATTGTCTATTCTTAAGGAGTCAGAGAAAGAGCTTCTTAAAGGCAACAAGCGCGAGGCGCACTTTGCATCGACCTCTCAGACGCCGAGGGCTGGGCCCAAGGCAACTGGAGGGGTGAGAAAGAGGAAGCATAAGAACAAGGGCAAGGCCAAGATGTCGATGGCTTCTGGGAAGCCGAGGAACAAGTCACAAGACATATGCCTTAATTGCGGCAAAAGAGGTCACTGGAAGCGTGACTGCCGCATGAACAAGGCGCTCAGAAGGGAGATCAAGGCGGGCAAGGCACCGACCTCTGGTATGTTTGTTATTGAAATAAACATGACTACTTCTAGTTTTAAAAATTGGATTTTGATTCTGGTTGTGGTTCTCATATATGTATGATGTGCAGGATCTGCAGAACAGCAGGATACTGGCTTCAGGGGAGATTGATCTACGAGTTGGAAACGGAAACTCCTGTTGCTATTTTGGCCGTGGGCACTTTGTATTAGAACTGCCCTCAGGGCATGTACTTAAATGAATGACTGTTTATATGTACCTAGTTGACTAGGAATATTATATCTGTATCTTTGTTAACCCAAATGGGTACACTTTTGTATTAGAAACACTGGGTGTTATTTATATAAAAATGATGCAGAAATATGCACTGCAGTTGCAAATAATGGTCTTTATATTTGAATATAAATGAATCTCCTACATATAAATTAACAAACAAAAGGCTTAAAAAGAGTGATCCAAAGGATGAAACTTATATGTGGCATTGTCGTCTGGGACACATTAACAAGACTCGTATATCCACACTTTCGAAGAGTGGGTACTTGGACGGATTTGATACAAATTCATATGACGTCTGCGAATCTTGCTTATTAGGCAAAATGCCTAAATCACCTTTTAGCGGTAAAGGTGAACGCGCCACTGAACTGTTAGCCCTCGTTCATAGTGACGTTTGTGGGCCCATCCAGCTAGAGGTAGAGGGGATATCGATACTTCGTAACCTTTACCGATGATGCATCACGTTACGGTTATGTGTATCTAATGACGCACAAGTCGGAAACTTTTGAGAAATTCAAAGAGTTTCGACACGAAGTTGAAAAACAAACAGGCAAGAGTATTAAGACATTACGGTCGGACCGTGGTGGCGAATACTTAAGTAATGAGTTTCAAGATTACCTGAAAGAATATGGTATTCTTTCACAGTGGACTCCTCCTGGAACACCACAATTAAATGGTGTGTCCCAAAACCGTAATTGTTGGACATGGTAAGGTCGATGATGAGTCGCACTGAGCTGCCAATTCCTTCTGGGGATATGCATTAAACAGTGCAGTTCTTATTTTGAATAAGGTTCCGTCAAAGTCTGTTGAACAGACACCATATGAGATATGGACAGGAAAGAAACCGGGTTTCTCATTCCTGAAGATTTGGGGTTGCTGGGCATACGTTAAACGTTTGGAAGGTACCAAACTTGAACCCAATCAGATAAATGCCTATTCGTTGGATATCCTAGGGAAACCAAAGGATATTACTTCTATCACCCACAAGAGAACAAAGTATTTGTTGCTCTACATGCGGTTTCCTTGAGAAGGAATTCCTAAATGCAGTGTTTAGTGGGAAGAAAGTAGAACTCGATGAAAGTCGTAGTGATACTGTTCTTGGCAGTGAATTATCGACGGAACATGAACAGTCCATCCGGGATGAGACTGAACCACAATCTTCAAGTACACAAGGACCCGTAGGTCGGAGAGAGTCAGGGTAATACCTGAGAGGTATGGATTCCTGATCTCACCTCATGTAGATATTAATCTTATTGAGGATAATGAACCGGCTACGTATGAGGAAGCGATACAAGGTATCGAATCGCTTTATGGCAAGAAGCCATGAAGGCCGAAATGGATTCCATGTATACCAACCAAGTTTGGACACTGGTTGATGCACCAGAAGGCGTAAAGCCTATTGGATGCAAATGGGTCTTCAAGAAGAAGACCGACATGGATGGCAACGTACAAACGTACAAAGCTAGGCTTGTAGCGAAGGGTATCGTCAACGACTGGAGTTGATTATGACGAAACCTTCTCACCCATTGCCATGATTAAATCCATTCGGATAATGCTTGCAATAGCTGCATATTACGATTACGAAATATGGCAGATGGACGTTAAAACCGCTTTCCTTAACTGAAACCTTTCGGAGGATGTTTATGCAATAGCCTGACGGTTTTCACCACCAGACTTGCAAACAAGGTTTGTAAGTTAAATCGGTCCATTTATGGACTGAAGCAAGCATCGCGGTCGTGGAACCAACGTTTTGATGAGATCTTAAAAGAATATGATTTCATTCAAAACGAAGATGATCCTTGTGTATATAAGAAGGTTAGTGGGAGTGTACTGACTTTTATTGTCCTTTATGTCGACGATGTATTGCTTATCGGCAATGACATTCCCATGTTAACGTCGGTGAAAGCTTGGCTTTCATTGAAATTCTCCATGAAAGATCTGGGAGAAGCAGCTTTTATTCTAGGAATAAAGATCTACCGGGATAGATCTAGAAAGCTACTTGGACTCTCCCAGAGTACATATATTGATAAAGTGTTGAAGAGATTCAACATGGATCAGTCCAAGAGGGGACTGTTACCAATATCATATGGCGTCTATCTATCTAGGGACATGTGTCCTAAAACACAAGATGAGAGAGACAACATGAGTCGGACTCCGTTCGCCTCGGCAGTCGGATCGATCATGTATGCCATGATATGTACACGACCTGATGTGTCCCATGCTTTGAGCATGTGCAGTCGATATCAGGACGATCCAGGTAAAGATCACTGGATGCGGTTAAGAGTATCCTTAAGTATCTAACAGAACTAATGATGCTTTCTTAATCTATGGAGATGGAGAACTTGAGGTATTTGGGTATACCGATGCAAGTTTCCAACCGACAGAGACGACTTTAAGTCGCAATCCGGGTACATATTTGTTTAAATAACGGAGCAGTGAGCTGGAAATCTTCCAAGCAAGATACTGTTGCCGATTCAACAACTGAAGCGGAGTACATCGCAACAGCTGAAGCAGCAAAAGAGGCGGTTTGGATCCGAAAATTCCTAATTGGATTAGGAATAGTTCCGGTAGCAGCTGAGCCCGTTCCATTGTATTGTGACAATAGCGGGGCTATAGCACAGGCTAAGGAGCCAAGGTCTCATCAACGATCCAAACATGTTCTTCACGATTCCATCTGATTCGAGAGATCATACATCGTGGCGATGTGAAGATCGAAAAGATCGCATCAGAGGACAACATTGCAGATCCGCTGACGAAAGCAATTCCTCGGGAAAGGTTGAGCGACATGTACATAGTTCAGGTATTAGATGCTTGAGTGACTGGCTATAGGCCAAGTGGGAGATTGTTAGACAGTTATGACCCATAGCGTCACTATTTTGTAAATGATATTGTATTATTGTACAAAATTAACTATGTAGTAATGAAATTGCCTTTTACCGTTTTGTAATTTATTTACTTTGATATATAGATGGTAAAAGTCCCTATGATTAGTTCCGGATTGAGATGATATGAGACAGTATCATCCATAAAGGTTTAATCATTAAATATCCCTAGTCGTAGTATTATCGAGATTGGACATCGATAATGCATAATAGACTAGTACTGCACTTGTGCGGTGTGAGGGCACAACGGCATAGTTCTCATATATTTAAGTATAGGATACTTATGCAAGTGCGGTAGGAGGTTGTGTTTTACCGATGGTACGGAAAACAGCTTCGCTCTGGATAGACCCCGCGGAATCCCATTGGTAGTATGTCTGCATGTCTATGGGAGTCCGCTTCAGGGTAGGTGCATATGGTCTTAACCTGAGACTTGCATCGCTAGTACTTGCGACAATCGGTAGACTTTAGTTTTGGTCGTCCAGGGCTTTAACAGGTTCTGTGTACACCTCTTCTAGGTTTATCGAGAATCGTAGTGTATTGGGTGTGATGTCAAGACGGAAGTATCACTTCAGATATATGGAGATGATGATCGCGCAGGATACAGAACTAGTACTCTATAATGGTTGCAACCATCGGGATAATATGACAAGGTCAGGATTATCCGATTCAAAGAGACTAGTTGCTTGATGTCCGATATATGTTTCGTACGGGGCAGACACATCTCCAGCCCCAGGCCTTACATGTGATCATCTGATACTGGATCACTATACACTATACTACGGTATACTATGCCTGTTATAGATCTTATATTCCAGTAAGAATATTTCTGGAGAATTGGGTAGGCATGGCGTTTTGCTAGAGGCTAACCTTGTCTTGTAAATCGGTAAAAACGTAATACTTGATACGTACGTGTTCGGATAGTCCGACGACCGTATTTACTGCCAACATATCCAGAGATCTCTTGGGTCGCTTCCCGAAGATTCACCGATGACGTATGATTCAAACTTAATTAATTTGGGATTAATTACGGAGAGACTTTATCTTGTATAAAGTACTATTTAAAGAGAGAGAGAGATTAATTTGGAATTAATCAATAAAATAATATATTTGATATATTAAACGAAATTCGATTTCGACGTGGAATTAAAATTAGATTTTAATTCGGGCAAACGAGTTAATTTAGAATTAATTCATTAGCGACATGAATAGTAATTATGCTAGGCATAATTATTTAATTAAATTCGATTTAAATAACGTCGCGACGGAAGTTCGTTAATTCGGAATTATCGAACCCGAGCCCGGGAGTGTTTGCGGGCCCACTCGCATTTGGAATCAAGCGGGGCCCACATGTCACATCAACCATCACATCACTAGTCAAAGCATTAGCTTTTGGTGATGGAATTAGGTAGTTGGTGTTAGTGTGTTCAACACTCAAGTTGATGGATGAGATGGGTTGCTTCTTTGACTTTTGATTTACCAAATATTTGGTATATAATCATTTTGATTTTTGAAAAATCATTTAACACACAATTACAAGTCACCAAATCATCTCCTCTCTTTTTCTCTCAAAGTGGCGTGAACTGCCACTATTCACAGCACTCTCAATTTCAGTTTTTGTTGCAAAAGCTTGAAGATTTTGTGTTTGTTTGGAACATTAAATCACATACAAGGCTAGCACCTTCAAGGGATCATACAAAGGTGTTATGGGAAACTAATTCTTGAGCTTGGAAGGATCAAAGAAAGCTTGGAGCTTCCCACTCACCTTGGCCGAAACCCTCACTGCACAAAGGAGAAATTTTTCATTCATCAACGCATCCGCATTCCGATCTTTGTGAGTATGATTCCGCCATACTTCAATATTGTTCATTCATTTATATATATTTGTTTGCTCTTTTGATCTTGGACATGGATTAGAATTTCCAACACACCCCACACACTACGATTCTCAATTACCCAGCATAGGCGTACACAGAGCCTGTTAAAGCCTGGACACCGCACCCAAAGTATATTGATTGTCGTAAGTATTAGCGGTGCAAGTCTCAGGTTAAGACCAAATACACCTACCCTGATTTCGGACTTCCATAGACACATAGCCATACTACCAATGGAATTCCGAGGGGGTCTATCCAGAGCGAAGCTGTTTCTCTTACCATCGGTAAAACACAACCTCCTATTACACTGCATGAGTATCATACCCAAATATATGAGAAATATGCCATTGTGCCCTCACAACGCGCACAAGTGTAATACTAGTCTTTTACGCATTCATCGATGTCCAATCTCGATAATGCTCTGACTAGGGATATTTAATGATTTATCCTTCGTGGATTGATACTGTCTCATATCATTCTCAATCCAGGAACAAATCATAGGGACCTCCTATCATTTATATATCTAGGTGATCTAATCACAAATGATAAGAGATCAATCTCCTTTGTCACATAGTTAATTTGTACAACAACACCGTGATCTGTATAAATAGTGACGCTATGGGTCATAATTGTCCAACAGTAAACATCCTCCAAAAGGTTTCCGTTTAAGGAAAGCGTTTTTGACGTTCAGCTGCCATATTTCATAAATGAAACATCCAGCATTAGCAAGCATTATCCAAATGGATTTAATCATGTCAACAGATAAAAGTTTTCGTCGTAATCGACACTATGTTGATGACGATACCTTTTATGTACAAGCCTAGATGTGTACATTTGTATGTTTCCATCCATGTATGTCTTCCTTGAAGACACATATAGTACCAATAGGCACAATGCCTTCCGGTACAACAACCAGTGTCCAAACTTGGTTGGTATACATGTAATCCATTTCGGAATTCATGGCACTTTGCCATAATAGGGAGTCGATACCTTGTATCACTTCCTCATACGTAGCCGGTTGGTGTTCCTTAATAAGATTAACATCTTTACGAGGTGAGATCAGAAACTCATACCTTCCAGGTTGTTTTCTAACTCTCTCCGACTTGTGCGGTTCTTGTGTATTTGAAGATTGTGGTACAGTTTCATCCCTGATGAACTGTTTGTGTTCCGTTAAGGAATCGGTTCCTGGAACAGTATTACTTCGATTTTCATCGAGTTTTACTTTTCTCCCACTTACCACTGCATATAGGTATTCCTCTTAGGAAAACCGCATGGAGAGCAACAATTACATTTTTCTCATGTGAGTTGTATAAGTACTATACTCTGGTTTCCCTAGGATAACCTACAAATAGGCACTTATCCGATTGGGTTCTAGTTTGGTATCATCCAAACATATGCCCAGCAATCCCAAATCTTCAGGAATGAGAAAACCCCCTTTTCTTCTTGTTCATATCTAATATGAAGTCTGTCCAACATATTTTCATGGAACATTATTCAAAATAAGTATTGCATTGTTTAATGTGTATCCCTTGAAGGAAAATGGTAGCTCAGAGCGACTCATCATTAACCTTACCATGTCCAACAAAGTTCGGTTTCTCTATTCGGACACACCATCAAATTGAGGTGTTCCGGGAGGAGTCCACTGTGAAAGAATACTATACTCTTTCATAATAATCGAGAAACTTATTGCTTAAGTATTTCCAACACGGTCCAATCATGATGTTTTAATACTTTTACGGTCTGTCTTCTTACTTCGTGTCGAAACTCTTTGAATTACTCAAAAGTTCCTGACTTGTGTTTCATAAGAAACACATAACCATAACGCGATGCCACGTCCGTAAAGGTTACGAAGTATTCATATCCACCTCTAGCCTAGCTAGACATGGGCCTACTTACGTCACTATGAACGAGGGCTAACAGATCGGTGGCACTTACACTCTTACCAAGTAAAAGGTATTTTAGGCACTTTGCCCAATAAACTAGATTCGTAGACATCATTTGAATCAGAATCAAATTCGTCCTAGTACCCACTCTTTGAAAGTGTGGATATACGAGTCTTGTTAATGTGTCCTAGAGAACAATGCCATAAATAAGTCTCATCTGATTAATTTAGTTTGAGCTATTGTTTGTCATGCTATATGTATGAGATTAATTTATATTCTAAATATAAATACTGTTATTCACATCTAATGTGTTTATCTCAATATCATCTTTATAAATAAAACACTTAGTGTTCTAAAATATAAAGGTATACCCGCAACGGGTTAAACTTAAATATATAGATAATGTTTCTAGTCAAACTAGGTACATTATAACAATTTCATAATTTAAGTACAATCCCCAATGGCAGTTCCAAAACTTAGGTTTCTACGGTTAAAACAGCGACTCTCGTCCCGTTTCCGACTCGTAGGTGGATCTCATCTTAAGTCAGTATCTTGCTCATCAGCAGATTCTGCACATCAGTACATATTTATGTACTACATCTAGTATCAAAAATCCAATTTTGAAACTAATAGTGAACATGTTTATGACAAACATAATTGAAGCCGGAGCCTTGCCCCGCCTTCACTTCCTTCATGTCTGCCTTGTCCATACGACAGTCACGCTCAGTGACCCCGTTTGCCACATTTTAGGTAGACATCTTGGGATATGTCATTTGTCTTCCTAGAAGACTGTGATTATTTTGCCTTTGCCCATTTTCACATCTCTAGAAGCCTTCGGCCAGCCTAGACCTTCTGGGATGCAGGAGTAAGATGCGCCTTGCGCTTCTTGCCCTTTTGTAAGCTCTAAATATGTCTCCTTGAGCATAGCCATTAACTCTCCAAAAGTTTTTCTATTGCATTTAGTACTTCTAAGATCTAAGAATAGTTCTATGAAGATCCTTCAATTTCAACATCATGGTTTAACGATCTAATCCTTAGTTTTGACGAAGAAATTAAGGATTTATTGCGGCAAGTATAACGGATTGAGCACTAAAGTTTTCATCACGATGAGCCTTCCAAAGCTCATGCTCCACTATTCACTCAACTCCGGACGTAAGCCCGAGAGGTTTCTCTATCAAATAGAATAACTTCTCAATTCCCAGGAATATCCTGAGGTTCTATTCCCAATCTGGAAATTAAAGCCGTTTAAAGACATTTTCACCAATGATTATGTTTTAAACGCTAATCTTTCAGTTATCTTGATTCCAATAGTCTAACTATCCAATCAACGATTTCGGGTACATTTGAATATAATGATTATTATAGTATAACTATATAATCAACTACAATTGATCGGTTATATTCAAACGTATTGATTACTATAATCCAATTATATAACCAACTACAAATGAAGTAGTTTGAATACAGTCCAACTGTTTAATTAAAACAACAATTAAATATTAAATATTAAATATTAGTCCAACTAATATATATTAATAAATAATGACGAAAAATGAAATGAACGCATATTGGCATGAATCTAAACGAAATTGCAAATTTAATACTTGCCTCCCACTATTTTTCGGCGAGCCTCTAACCCTTGTGGAGTACTCGGGAAACCTAGTTTCCTAGTGGGCTAGGATCCCATTAAATAACACACAATCTTGACTTTGGCCAAAAAATTGTATGAAAACTTAAAATAGGTAGATCTCTAAGATCAATTGGATCTCATCCAATTCCTAGATCCAGTAGGGGACATCCAAGTCCGAAACATATATCCAATATATGCCAATATATCCAATATATTCCCTAACCTTTTTCCTCTGAATCAACTAAGCCTTGGATTTGGCACAACAAGCTTAATGATTCCAGTTAAGCGGGACCCATTGACTTTGGAAAGCTTCGTAATCGATGTCGATGGACAAGAAGTGATCTTGACTTTGGCCAACAAATCACAACTTGGACAAGACATGAGATATGGAACAAAGCCTTCATGATTCAAACACATCCGCGATGGACAAAGGTCTTGACTTTGGCCAACAAACCAATGCCAATCTTGGATCTTGAGAGAGAATCACTCAATGGAAGGAAAACGCTTAATATTTGTTGAGGGTTTTTCGCGTAATTGGCAACCAATTAATTATCTTTGATTAGGTTCATCATACACCCTTAAGCATGCATTCTAAAAGCATAATAAGGCGCGGTAAATAATAAATAAAATAACGATATGCGGATGGATAACTCACAATTATTCCTAGAATAAATCGCTCCCTTTCCTCTCTCCGGCTAGCACTATTCTTACTTCTACCCAATTACATAACACTTCTAAGAAACCTCATTTACATTGAGGGGAATATATGAGAGAGAAATACAATGAGAAAAGAGGTAATAGGCTGGACACGCAGGTCCAATTAAATAAATTCTAAATTTATTACAATAATTTCCAAAATTGCCCTCACCCATCTAATATTCATCTGATATACATTATTCATACATCACATCCATGTATTCACATAAAACATGTTATCAATCAATCTAATCCAATTAATTATCTTTAATTAATGACCATCCAATGTTCAAACAACGATTTGATTTGCACGAGTCCAACTCGTTTAAGAATAAGTACTCAAAGTACGAATTCTTGAATTATATCAAACTACAATATTAAATCCAATTTTAATTTGTATTCAATACTAATTCTTTATTTAATTCCAAATTAAATAATTACACTTTTTAATATGCCTTTACTACTTAGATTCTAAATCTAATCTTAATGGGTCTCAAAGCCCAATTAACATCCAATGTCAATTTAATTAAAGTCCAGTGGACTTTTAATTAATTCATAAGGCATGGACTTTGGCAACCAAAGCCCAATTAAGGAATCACCCTTTGCCATAAAATTAATTTTGGCCCATTAGGCCCAATTAATTATTTAAAGGCCCATTTATTATATTTGGACTTTATGGAAATGATTTTATGCCCAATTGGATCCAACCAATTATCCTAAACCATACTTGGCCCAACCAAGCCCATTAAACCCAAATACAACATTTTAGCCTAATTCCAATTAAGCCCAATTAATTTAATCACAATATTCCAAATATCACAATTATTTAATTAAAGTGAATTAGTCATAATAATTAGTTAAATTAATATTTCCAAAACACCAATTACACTAATTAATCATGCTTTAATATCTTCAATACATGTCCAACATTATTGAATCAAAATCAAGTCATTTACATGCTCTTAACTCACGGCAATCTTGGATTTTTATATCCAATTTTGATTTCAATCCAATTAAATCACAAATCAATATATCCAAGCATTTTAAACACATCCAATGGTCTAAAAATCAAAATCACCATGAGCTACAAAGGGTTACATATTCGGCCAAGCCCTAAAATTTGGGGAAAATTAATCCAATAAATTTTTCATCAAATTGATCATACATAACTCTAAGTTATCAATATGTAAGCATACTCAAACAAACAATTTGATCAAATCATGCTCAAATCAAAAATACCCAATTCAAGTATATAAACCCTAAGTCAATTCCATGCTTAATTTAGGCGCTCTGATACCATTATTGGGTTCTCTAAGAACAACCTAGGATCAATTAAGCATGAAACATGTGAATAAACAAGTAAAGTTACGGAAAAATACTCACTTTGATCAGCTAATGGATGTAGAGAATATAAAAATCCAACCTTTGTGTAGTTGCTCCAAGCTTCTCTTTGATGTATTTTGAGCTTCCAAGCTTGATTCTTGAATTCCAAACTCATGGGAAAGGTTTCCCTATCACCTGTGTATGAATCTTTAAGTGCTAGCTTAGGAAAAGTTTTGCAACAAAAGTTTCCCTTTTGTTCTTGAAGGATTCGGCCAAGGAGAGGAAATGTTGGGAGAGAGTTTTTGTTTTGCTTGTATTTTGTTTCTAAAATAAAATACTACTAATGAAAAAGTCAAAAAAAATTTTGGTATATGCTTTTCCAAAAAGCAAACCAAGTTTGGAGGGAAAAAGCCATTAATGCCTCCAACTACTCCCATCAATCCAAAAAGACAAGATGTCAATCACCAAAAAATGACAAGACTTCCATCACTTAAGTGACTAATGATGTGACACGTGATGTGACTTATGGGCTCCACTTTAATTCAAAATCCGAGTGGGCCCGCAAACACATTCCGGCTCGGGTTCGCTAATTCCGAATTAACGAATTTTCCGTTGCGACTTAATTAAATCAAATTTAATTAAATAATTATGCCTAGCAAAATTACTATTAAAGTCGCTCGCGAATTAATTCTAATTAATTCGTTCGCCCGAATTAAAATCCAATTTTAATTTCGCGTCGAAATCCAATTTCATTTAATATATCGAATATATTATTTTATCGATTAAT
Organism: Zanthoxylum bungeanum; assembly: GCA_019454045.1. NCBI lineage: Eukaryota > Viridiplantae > Streptophyta > Magnoliopsida > Sapindales > Rutaceae > Zanthoxylum > Zanthoxylum bungeanum. The sequence goes on from SKCR01047742.1 coordinate 42,808, forward strand.
TCCAAATTAATCGTTCTCTCTCTATAATTGAATTTTATCCCAGATAAATTTCGCCGTAATTAATCCTAGATTAATTTTATCTCACCTCTAATTAATCTCAGATTAATTATGTTCGAGTCATACGTCATCGGTGAATCTTCGCGAAGCGACCCATGAGATCTCTGGATATGTTGGCAGTAAATCCGGTCATCGGAGTATCGAATACGTGCGTACCTAGTACCACGTTCTTACCGATTTACAAGACATGGTTGGCTTTTAGAAAGCACTGTGCCTACCCAATTCTCCAGAAATATTATTTAAGGAATATATAATCTATGTCAGGTGTAGTATAAGTAGTATTGCGTATACGATCCAGTATCGAATGTCACATGCTAGGCCTAGGGCTGGAATTGCGTTTGCCCCGTACGAAGCATATATTGGATCTCCGGTAACTAGTCTCTATAATCGGATAATCATGACCTAGTCATATGTCCGATGACTGCAGTACTAAAGAGTACTAGTTCTGTATCCTGCGTGATCATCATCTCCATATTACTGGAGTGATACTTCCATTTTGACATCACACCCAATACACTACGATTCTCAGTAAACCTAGAAGAGGTGTACACAGAACCTGTTAAAGCCCCGGACGATCAAAACCAAAGTATATTGATTGTCGCAAGTATTAGCGATGCAAGTCTCATGTTAAGACAAAATACACCTACCTTGATTCGGATTCCCATAGACACATAGTCATACTACCAATGGGATTCCGAGGGGTCTATCCAGAGCGAAGTTGTTCCCGTACCACCGGTAAACACAACCTCCTATCACACTAGCATAAGTATCCAATACTTAAATATATGAGAACTATGTTATTATGCTCCCACAACGCGCACAAGTGCAATACTAGTCTATTCCGCATTATCGATGTCCAGTCTCGATAATACTACGACTATGGATATTTAATGATTAAACCTTATTGGATTAATATTGTCTCATATCTTATTAATCCGGTACTAATCATATGGACTTTTATCATTTATGTATCTTGGTAATCCAATTACAAATGATAAAAGAGCAATTTCCTTTGTCACATAGTTAATTTGTACAACAACACCATGTTCTGTACAAATAGTGATGCTATGGGTCATAATTGTCCAACATGGGCCTAGCAGTGCCCGACCCCGAATAACCACCCATATTCCGCCAGAAGCTAGGTGAAAGTCTACATATTCTGCTGCCACATCATCAGGGCCTTCAAGTGCCCTATAATTTGCCAAAATCTCGATCCATTCAGTCCAAAATGAACGTGCCCCGCCAACCATTCAAACTACGAGCACCACCCGACCAGTCCAAGCTGTAATTACTCCCTCCCGAACATCCAAAAGATGCCATCATCATATCAAGGGTGATGAGCTCGAGGAGGAAGACAGCAGCCCAAAAAGGAAAAGCCTCTTTAGTCTTTTCCCAAGTTAGAGAGGGGTCCCGCTGCTGGGTATCAATAGCTTTGCTGAGGACATGAAGGATAAGGTGTCCTACCTCATCAGGACCTTCAATTATATTACAGATTCTGTAAGCTTGGAGAAGGCTACGTAGTATGAAGGTCTCTCACTCGAGGACCTCATTATCAGGTCATGTAGATCCCACACAATGGTAACTGGACTTCTCATTTGTAACTTTTTTTTTATTTCTCGCCATACTGACCCCATTTTCTATGTTGCAGATGGCCTATCTTATGGCCATAAATAGAAATTTGTTGACAAGCACCCTCTTCGAGGGGGGTCAGGCGCAAAGGATTCAAAGTCACCTGACTGAGCTGGAGAAAGAATTGTCCAAAAAGTTGGAGGAAGCAATGGCAGAGATTCGAGGTCTCAAACAATCCGAGGAGGTGGTTAAAACTGAGAATGCTTCTCTCCGTTGAGCCTCTAAAATTACCAAGAAAGAAATAAATGAAGCCCGGACTGAGGGTGCCCAGAATAAGGATGAGATCAGTCATCAATGGAGAACTACGTCGGTCGAGAGCAAACTACAAGAAAATATGGATCAATTGGAGAAAGCTCTAAGTTATCTGAACAAGTTAGAAGATGAGCTACCAAAGGGAAGTCCAAGATAGAAGGGCTAGAAGAATATGTGGAAATATTGGGCTGCTTCAACCCGGCCTAGACTTAGAGGTGATACCATGACTTGTAAAGTTGTGCAACGCGAGAGGTAACCCAAGAAGAGGCCTTTGGAAAAGTTTTAGAAGACCCCGATGCCATCCAAGATCCTTAACCGATGTCCACAATGCCTTATACTCATGAGGATCTCGGCCCTTCCCCACCTGCTACCGTTCCTGCCGAGGAAGCTCTTTGCCCCTCAATATTCGTTGCACCGATTGAAGAGGTCTCTGACCCCTCCTCATCAACTATTTCGACTGAAGATGTCTCTGGCCCCCTACTGCTGCTGTTGCCGAGGAAGCTTTTGCCCCTCATACTATTTAACTGCCTACCTTCTTTCTTTTTGTTGTTTTTCTTCTTTGTTTGTTCCTTTTTTGTAGGTGACCCTGATGGGTCCCTTTGTAAAAAATACTTAAATTCAATGAAAGAATGAATTTCATATTTGCATACTCTTCTTTTTCTTTCTGAAATGTATATTGATGAAAAACTCAAGAACGTGAAACTTCTTTCAATTCTTATTCATTTCTATAAAAGTTAATTCATCCATTCCTCTAAGGGATCATGCCACTAATAACATTATATGCCCAAATACCACGTAATTCCACTCTTGGAATACTTTCATTTAGCAAGCTTAGTACTTCTTCAAATAGAGTGGCATTTTCATGCTCTTCTTCCACACTTATGCCCCCAAAACAGAAAGAAGCTTTCGTGGGCATACCCGAAGCCGAGCTGATACATCAACTTGGTTACAAGGGAATATAACCTCCCCGGGTCATTTAGTACTTGGTCATGAGGAAAAACTCTGACTCCATGCCAGAAATCATAATAGGGCCTTAGTGGGACGTACCTGACCTTGAGCCAGTATAATTACTCACCATAAGGGAATGTTCCCTCATTGTGCCATCAACACTTGGCTATGAGGGAGAAACTCCAATCCCATGCCAACAAAGCAAAATAAGGCATCGGTGGGACATAACCCTACCCCGAACTGATATTATTACTTGGCCACAAAGGACTATTCCCTCCTTGCACCATCAACACTAGGCCATGGGGAAAACTCCAAACCCATGCCCCAAAAATCATAATCAGGCCTCAGTGCGATGTACTGACCTCGAGCCAATATAATTACTTGGCCATAAGGAAACATTCCATCCTTGTGCCATCAAATATGGCCTCGAAGGAACGAATACAACCACAAGTAATTATAATAACTTGGCCACAAGGGAAAGTTCCTACCTTGTGGCATCAAATATGGCCTCGGCGGAACGAACAGCCCCGAGCCATCATAACAACTTGGCCACAAGGGAATGTTCCCTCCTTATGCCATCAAATATGGCCTCGACGGAGCGAATGCAGCCCTAAGCCAGAATATTTCTTATCAAGACTTAACCAGAAGAGAATATTTTCAACCTACAGCGATCACTATGGAGACTGAAAATGGCGTCCCGCACCAAGTCATCCATCAAAACAAAATCAAGACAAATACAACGGGGTGATGTATCACATACCCCGTATTGACCCAAAAGAAACAACAAGGGAGCCTGAGACAGCGTCCTACCCAGTGTTACCCAAAACAATAATTTTGAAACTTTAAAGTCCAATGTTCGTGGAGAACCGAGCTACGGATCGAGGGGACGACCAATGCAATGAGACTTTTCCCATGCTAGGTAGGCCCCGAGTCTATAAATGCCACAGAGACCCCCAGGCCTTCCCCGTGCTATGCTCTTATGGGTCCGAAATGGGACGGCCAATGCTACATGGGTATTCTTCCTCCACATTCTAGGCATATCCCGAGGCTGCAAATACTACAGAGGCTCGTGAGCCTTCCCCTTGCTATGCACCTCCAATAATGGGCGGCAAACACCATAGGCGAATAATCCCTCCACACACTATGCAAACTCAGAGGTACCGTAATACTACAGCCATTCATTATCCACATATGCTATGAATACCCTAAGGCACCAAATGCCACGCCGACTCACTCGCCGAGCGTGCTATGGATACCCGAGGTGCCAAACGCCACACAGGTCTTCATGCTATATTCCTCAAAGATACAAGTCATTGTGTATTAACATTCCAACCCACGGGTTTGATAATTACATATAGGATTGGTGTGTCACGGGGGTGTGCATTTTTCCCACATGCCTTGCATCCTTTCATGCATTCCGATCATGAGTATTTCACAAGAATATTAAACATGTATTTCTCGTTCAAACAATAAAAAAGCATAGATGAACAAGTTCTTATTTTAAAAAAGCCTTATTCATATTCAGGGGATCTACTGTCCTTCTTACAACTTTTTGAGGGTCGTTCTAAGAGAGGCTCTATTGAAAGCATTTATTCAGCATCTCTGAACAATTCTTAATGATGTCTTTCTGAACCAAGTTCGTTGGAGAACTAGAAGACCAGCAGGTCGAACAACAGCCATATTTCTCTAGGAGAAATTTTTTCAGCATTAGTACTGATGGGTAAGAAAAAAACCATCAATCTCTAACTCCTGATATTGCATTACATTCAACAACTCAATTCCAAGATAGAGACTTCTGACGATGTTTCTCCACTTGCTCAATCATATTCAAGGGATATACTGTCCATCTTACAATTCTTTGAGGGTCATTCTAAGATAGGCTCTATTGAAATTATTTCCTCAACATCTCAGCATTCCAAGGCTTTTTGAGTCGGGTACCATCCAGCTACTCCAGATGATAGGTACCCCACCTGTTGACTTCAGCAAATCTATAAGGTCATTCCTAATTGGAACCCAATGAACCCTCATTGGGCTTCCTTGTATTGAAGGTAACTCGCATCGGGACTAAGTCAACATGGCGAAAGGATCATTCCCGAACTCTCTTATTATAGAAATGTGCCATCCTCTGTTGATACACTGCCATATTGAGCACCGATCTCTACCTATTTTCTTCTATCAGATCAAGATGGTGCTTAATGAGTTCTTCATTCTGCCCTTCTTTAAAGTGTTGCACCCGATGGAACATCATTTCGATCTCTGCCGGGATGACCGCTTCACATCCGTAAGCCAAAGAAAAATGGGTCTCCTCCGTAGAGTCCTTGGAGGTCGTCCGATGTGCCCATAAAACCTTTGGCAGCTCCTTGACCCATAGACCCTTATAGGACTTGAGCCTTGCTTTCAAATTGCTCTTGATGGTTTTTTTTACCGCTACTACTTGCCCGTTAGACTTTGGATGAGCATGTGAGGCAAATCTTAATGCAATCTGGAGGTCCGCACAGAGCTTCCTAAAGCCTTTACTATCGAACTTCTTCCCATTGTCCATAATGATTTCCCGGGGAATCCCGAACCGGCACACAATATTTTTCTGAAAAAATTTGTTTCTTTCTTCTTGGTTATCTTGACAACGGCTCAGCCTCTACCCACTTGGTGAAATAATCAATTTCTACGATCGCAAACTTGGTTTAACCCCGACCCGTAGGCATCGACCCGATAATATCCAATCCCCACTTGGTGAATGACCAAGGACTTGACGAAGTGGTCAGCTACTCGAGTGGCTAGTGAGGTATATTGGCATTTCTTTGACATACATCTGTTGCCCGGGCAACCTGAACCCCGTCATGACATATTGTTGGCCAGAAGAAACCTTGTCTAAGTGCCTTGTACGCGATTGACCGACCTCCACCATGACTTCCACAGATTCCCTTATGAATTTATCGAAGTACATAATTAGCCTTTTTGGGCCCCATGCATCTCAAATACGACGTCTTGTACCCCATTCAGTATAGTACTCCACCTATCAAGCAAACATTTTCACTTTGATATCACAGTTTCCTTGCCTCCTCTTATTCTCTGGCACGTCTCTCATTTCTAAATATTTCTTGATTGGGTCCATCCAGGATGGCCCCCATGTGATCTCTACCTCCATAACATCGGACACTCCCACACTTTTTTGTTGCAGGTTCCCCAATGGAATGGTACGACGAATCTTTGACTTGATAGAGGATGCAAGTCGAGCCAATAAGTCTGCCTGCTGATTATTCACCCATCCGATCTGTTCGAACGTCATATTCCTCATTCCTACAACAAGTTTATTCACCTTGGTGTGGTAAGCTATCATGTTCGGCTCCCTTGCTTGGAATTCATCATTCAGCTGCTAAATAGTCAACTGGGAATCACTTTTTACCACCACATCTCGTACTTCTATTGCTTTACAAAGTCTCAGCCTGGACAATATTGCTCCATATTCTTCTTCATTATTTGTTGCGTTGAAGGAAAATCTTAGGGCATAACTCAGCTCCTCACCATCATTACCTTTCAGGTCACTCCAACTCCACATCCTTATGAGCTGATCGAACTGTCAATGAACAAATCCTACCTAGTTTCCTCCACTATCATAACCTGAGGGTCAATGAATTTCGTGAAAAAATTACCAATGCTTGCCCTTTGATTGACACCCTAGGTAGGTAGGATATGTCATACTCACTGAGCTCTATAGACCACTTCACTAGACAGCCTGAGGTCTCCAATTTATGCAATATTCGGTATATACCCCAATGGGGTGGGATTGGAAGTAGGGTTGCAAATTTCTTACTGCAGTGATTAGATTTAAAGCCACTAGTTCATGGGCCGGATATCAAGTTTCTGCATCCAACAAAGCCTTATTAGTATAACACACTAGTCTTTGGATTTTGTCTACTTCCTGCACTAATACCGAGCTTACAACATATTCAGAAACAGCTAAGTACAAGAATAGTACCTCACCCAGGATCGATTTTGCTAGTATCGGAGGTTGGTCCAAGTACTCTTTGAGTTGTTGGAATACGTCCTCGCACTCACTCGTCCAACTAATTCTTTCTTAGCCTTCTTGATCAGTTGAAAGAAAACATGACATTTTTTGTGGCTTTATAGATGAATTGGTTTAGTGCTGCCACCCGACCTTTTAAACTCTACACTTCTTGACCTTCCTCGGAGCTTTCAGATCCAACACTGCTTTGATTTTCTATGGGTTCGCCTCGATGCCTTATGCACTGACCATGTACCCCAAAAACTTCCCAAAAGATACCCCGAAGGTGCATTTATCCAAGTTTAACCTCATATTATGCTTTCTCAGAAGCTCAAATATCCCCCTGAGGTCGTCCAGATCTCCCTTGAGTTTACCAGTAATCGTGACCATGTCATCGACATAGACCTTCATTGTTTTGCCAATGAGTGGCTCGAAAACCTTGTTCACCAACCTCTGATAAGTGTCCAAAAAGTTCTTCAGTCCAAAAAGCATTGCCTTATAACAATACAACCCTTGGTCGGTGATGAAAGCTTTCTTTTCTTCATCTTCAGGGTGCATCCTGACCTAATTATACCCTGAGAAGGCATCCATAAAACTGAGCAGCCCATGACATGCAGTTGAGTCCACTAGTTGGTCTCTTGGGGAGTGGGAAGCTATCCTTTGGGCATGCCTTATTCAGGTCGAAGAAACCTACGCACATCCTCCACTTTCCATTGGCCTTCTTCACTAAGACCACGTTTGAAACCCACTTCGGGTATTTGACCTCCCTAATAAACACGGCCTTCAGTAATATTTCGACAACGGTGAATTGTCTTGTATCTCTTTTGGTTGAAAATCCTCGTCTTCTGCTTCATCGGTTTGTGAGCTCGATCAATTGCCAGGTGATGACTGATGAAATTGGGGTCAACCGGGCATATCTCTATGATCCCATGCGAAGACATCCACATACTCATTCAAAAAATTCAGTAGTCGCTTCCTCAAATTCAGCTCCAACCCTGCTCCAACCTTTAATATCTTCCCACGGCCAAAAAGCTCCACCAGCACTTCTACTGCTCATAACTAGGAAGGTTCTTCGGGTCGGGGATCGGCTGACTCCACTTCTGCCGCATCCCCTTTTATTTCTATCTATTTTGCTCATACCTCTTCAATACACAAGGTTTCTTTAAAAATGACAGCGAAGAAACTTCTAGCCACCTTCTGGCTTCCACAGACAACTTCAACTCCCTCCTGAGTTGGGAATTTCAAATTCAAGTAATAGCACGACATAGCTGCCATTGACTTCATTATAAAGGGCCTCCCCAAGATCACCTGATAGCTGCTCAAGCAATCCACTACTGTGAAATCCATTTTTATGGGCAATAATGTTGCGTTCTGGATCAAAGTGGTGTACTCCATTCCCAAGTCATTTAAGGCTTCCTTGAAGATGATATCCACCGCACTCCTAGGATCCACCAATATCCCATCCACCTCAGTCCTGCCAATATTGGCCTTGATTATCAGTGCATCATCATAAGGGTAGTTGACCTCATAAACGTCCTCCTCGGTGAACATTATGGACATCGGTATGGCCTTTTGGATCCTCAGGAGCCTTTAGTTCGGAAGTAATTCTTTCTGGCTCGGTTCGAATATTTGGCCAATGTCCTTCCCCCTGCTATTGTGAACATCAGCCTCTGTTCCCTACGCTGTTTGACCTTTATGGCCTCATGGTCTACGCACTCTACCAGATAGCCGTTTCTAACCGAGTCTTCCACTTACTCTTACAGATCCTTGCATCTTTCCATGGCATGTCCCTTCACATTGTGGTGCACGCAATAAGCCATGTTGTAACTTTTCTTAATCGAAAACCTCATCGGGTCAGACTCAGTCACTAGGCTCTTATCCTTGATTTCTTAAGCTATCTGGACCAGGGGAATGTTCAAGGTGGTGTATGTCGTTCCTCTAACGATATAGACGACCTTGATTGGGGGCCTTCTCTCATGCATTGGGTTTCCTAATTCATTATTCTAACCTCTTTCTACTTTGGGGATGGTCCCCTCCAGTCTCTGCCTACATCACGCTGACTTTTTGGCCTAGGTGCTTTTGACATTTGATTAGCCCCTACTCGAGCGATATTCTCATCTTCCTTCATCAACACTAACTTCCTCACCTACTTCAAGGCCGCGGCATAGTCTAGTATCTCTTTGATCCTCAGGTAGGACCATAACTTCCAGACCCTGAGGGATCCTTTACAACTTTCCAGCACCTCCGGGGACTCATAAGCCCGACCTCCAGTACCAAGTAGTGGTATCTATCAACAAACTTTTCAAGGGCTCGCCATCTCTCTACTTCATCAACTTCAATGACCCCACTGTCTTTCTTGGTATGCATGCCCCTTTGAAATGGTGCACAAAGTATTTCCTCAGTTCGGAGAAGTTGCTGACACTTCCCGGGGTCAAGTTCCAAAACCACAAGCTGGCTGACCCTCCCAAGGTCAATAGGAATACCTTATAGATGGCCTCCCCTTCCATTCCCTGAATTTCCATCGACAATACAAACTTCTCAATGTGGGATTTGGGGTCCGTGTTGCCCTTGTAGACATCCATCGTGGACATGGTAAATCTCCTTAGAAACCTCATTGCCAACACTTCCATCGTAAAAGGCGATGCTGTCTCCACATCTCTGTCACTTCTTATCACCTCTTTCATATTTTCCTTCGACTATTTTATCTCCTTCTGGAACCAACTCCTTATTTGGCTCTCAGAGTTATTATGCTTGCGCCTAAGGGTCTCCTCATGCCTTCCACCACGAGTGTGGTACCTTCCATGACTTGGAAGCTCATTCCTCTCCTCCGGGTACCGCCCTAGATCACTCTCCCCAAAACAAAGGCTATTGCTGGATGATTCCAGGGTTTGTCTGCCTTCTTCTTCTTCCCACGATTCATATATTGGTACAGCACTGACAACGACTACATATCTCGTTCTCTGAGTGTTCTCTTCCAATTTCTATTATCTCCGTCTACTCTGTCGATCCTTTTTCCCTTTGTTATCTCTTCTTTCCTTCCGTTGAGACCTTCTTCCCCCCTCTCTCTCATGTCTTCTTTTCTAACTTTTCAATCTTTTGCATCATAGCCCTATGAAGGCTTGAGTTATTTCTCTCTCCCTTCGAGAATCCTCTCTCTCATTTCGTAGGGTTTCTTCCATCTCCTCCATCCACTCCATTGTATAACCATATGAAGCTATGTGTTTTCCATCATCTTAATGTGTTTGTCACTTTTCATACCGAGTCCCCACAGACGACGCCAACTGTTGACGACTATTTTTCATTCCAGTGGTAATTCGAGAAAAACTACTCCTCGAACAAACCTCCCAAAGTCACTAAATTTATTTGGTTAGTTGGGAACCAAAGCAAACTTAGCAAGCAATTTATAAACCATAGAGAAAATAAAAGATTTAATGTGGTTCGGTGGAATGGGTCCAGCCTATGTCAAGGGGTTCAAAGGGAAGAGAAATTTCATTACTATCTCGGGTCAAACTGACCTGCCTTATCTGTCTCTCACACTAAGCTTTCTCTATCTTTTACAAGTTGTGAAAATGCTAAAATTGCTAGAAATATGATTAGTCAACCCCCGAAACTGAGTCTTCAACCCCTTTATATAGTGTGTCTAGATCCATTATTACACCAACTCGTGATGTCAGCCACATTACCCTGTCATCATTGCCCATGCTCTTTTACCCAACTACTTTGCAAACACCAGCTTTTCCGCCTGACACAACTACCCTCTGCTATCTGAAACTCACAATTCTAGCCTTTTTACCCACTGTTACATGTTTTGCTCATGTGTCAGCCTGTATCTCAACCACTAATGTTGTTTAGTGTGTCAGGGGACAACCATATGGTTTACTGCCATCCCATCAATCTTTTAGGGGCTCAAACCTCCATGTAGGGCTTACCTCACTCACACATAAGCAAGATACTACAAACCTCATGTATATCCTCGTGTCGATAGATCGAGGTACTTGATAATGGATCCTCTTCCTCTCTTCTTTACAAGGTCGGGTCGAGATTCCTTCACCTCCCTCACTTTCTATTTGCAATTCCTGACCATTCCTGGAAAATACTTGAAGGGTTATGAGCCTGCTTTGCTTCTTTTTTGCTAGTAAAATTTCTTCGGGTGTATGTGGCTGTGCCGCTGTTGGCTCACTCCAATTCTCATTCCCAAGTACAAAAACATATCACTCGATGTTGCGATATTTTCTATCGTACAGTAAATGTATGGTGTCAAGTTTATTAAATTATGAATTTGAATGTCAAACCCAAAGGGATTGAAATCTAAATTACACTAAGTACTATAATTATTAACCTTAACTTTATTAAGACACAAAACTTTAATTCGATTTAACTGAAAAAGTAAAAACAAAGATAATTAAGAAACTAACTGAAATTTAATGCAGTATCAATGAGAAGATGAATTCTAGAGTCTGATTTCACCTAGCTTTTCCACTATGTATTTACGATACCAATTAATTATTATTCAAAATCTACGTTTATAACCCAAGAATCAAATATTTATCCACCCTCTCTCCCGAGCAATAGTGAAAATATTGTTAATTATCAAATTCAATATCCCTATAAAAATCCAATGATTAACAATTTATTAAGCCATGTGATTCTGTATTAACAGCTTTCAAGGAGTTATAGATTCTCCTGAATCCTATAAACTTCCTAGATTATATTTCATAATTCCTACTCAAAGTCCCCTCTCCCGAGTGAAAGATTTCAAAAATAACATCATCATATTTATGACCAACAAATACGAAATATTAAACACAGGAAAACATAAATAAACTGAATAAAAACTGAATAAAGGTATTCAGCAGTTAATACATAGTCTCAAGCGTTAGGCTACATCAAACTCTAGAACAAGAGATTTAGTTCATGTCTGAATTAAAACACAACAACAATTGTATCCAAAATATAATGATAAATAGAAGAATCTGAAGAAGAAAATAAGAGAATGAAACCTGAATCAAATTCCTTATGTTTTTTGACTTCACCATCTTGTCTCATTCCTTCTGCTTTGATCTCTCCTTTTGGAAGTATTAATTTTTATGTTTAGAAATTTCTTGCTGTGTCTCAAAACCGTCCCTCAAGGTTTGAACGTGATGTTTAATTTATAGGAAAACCCCAAAGTCGTTCTGCCCATCTTACGGAACTCTAATGTATCAATATACTCAACGCGGCGCCGCGGTGCCAAATCCTCTGGAAATTGTATGGAATGTCTCTGTGGTGCCGCAGTGCCAGAAGGTTGGCACCGCGGCGCCAGCCTTAATTTCAGGATGACTTGGCTCCTTTCGTTTCTGCTTTCCTCGCGTGCTTCAGTCGCATCCATAAGCTCTCAAAACCCGTATAATAGTCCAGAATCCACACTTTTAATGCTTCCTAGCTATTAACAAAACACTAAACGACTCCAAAATACATTAAATTACATGGAATCTAAAAAATAATAAGATGAAGATGCGAGAATGAGTGTGTATAATTCACACTTATCACGCGACGTCCTCGGGTCGGTCTTCACATGGGCTAATGCTACCGAGTCTAATCTATCTCTCTAGGTCGAGTGACGTTACGTCTCGGGCGTGGGCCTTTCTGCCCAACCCCTCATCCCGTTAAGTATAAATCCCTTTAAACCCTTCTTCATACTTCAGAGTTTCTTGGGTTGGAAAATCACCATAAAAAAATGTATTTTAAAATTATTGATTTTGTGAGTAGATCTCTAGGGAAAATTCCTATAAAATTTTGCAACATTAAGGAATTGTCGAAACGTCTAAGACTTTATAGCCCACAGTTTTCTTATAACATATTTGCCTCATTAAATATGGTGCTTAATGATTTACACGACATTTGTTTCCCATTATACAATAACTAAAGCATACAAAAATAGTCACCGCTATTCTATTTTAAAGAACTAAATTAGGTTAAACTCCAAAAATTAACAGACAACTTCAAGAAAGTGCACTACAACTCTTAAGAGCTGCAGAGAAAAACAATAACACTTTATGACTAGAGAGAAAGTTGAGAAAGTTTTAAACTTTTTGGTATATATAAATGAAAAGAGAAGCCTTTTTTTATACAATTCAAGTGGCAAGAGACAAACCACTGAATTGCACCATTAATCTTTTGAATGTTATAATGGTTTCAATTCTCATAATTATTCTTTGGAGATTACACATGTTACACCATTAATTATTATGTTATAAACCGTTCAAATTTCATTCATATTTTCTAATAATCCTATACATAAATGAAATTGATAGACACAAAGAAACAACATACATAAGATCTAGAGATAATGTTCAATGGTCGAAATATGCATATGATAGGTATGTGTTACTCTTTAAACCTTCCTTTGATAACCTATGGTTACTTTATTGAATGATCAGTAGGGATTATATCCTTACATTGTTTTATCATTTACGTAAATGATGACAGACTTCACACCTGACTCTTTCTGGGTATTATTCATTTCTCATTATTATGTTCGTTTTGTTGGGTTTGGTGCTCTGAGCGCCAATCCATATCGTATTTATGACATGTAAATGAATACAAGCAATCATGTTCCATAATATTATCCATTTAATGGAAGCACCTCTTGTCTTTTATATACATATTTGATATAATTTAATTTAGATCAAAACTAACAGAGATTTAGTGATATATCTATTAAACAAAGACCATAAAATATATAGTAGTCACACAATTACAACAAGACTTGTAATTGAGATTGGGAGGTGTCACTACTTGTAGAAGATCAAAATTGCCCTCCCTTTATAAGTTTAAAATTCGACCAAATGAATAGAGATGATGAAAATTTGTTTCATTTTTTTTTTGGCTTGGAGAAGCTCAAAGTGTTGAGTTTATGATTTCCTTAATTTACAAAAATTAGAGAGTGTGTGAGAAACTTTGGAAGCATATCAAAGTTAGTATTAACAATTAAGGTAATTTCCAACTCTGATTGTCATTGAAATGATTTCTTTATATTGCTAAATTACTACATATGATTTGATATGGTTCTTTCATATATGGTGTTGATTTGGTGCTTAGAAGTTGACCGGCGTAAACACACGCGTATAACGCAAGCGCACGTATAGTTCAAGTAGTATAAAAATATCGATCCCACGATGACTTAATTCATACTGTTGTTATTAATTGTTGATACTATTTATTTACAGGTATCTAATTATATGGAGAAGAGAATGATTGTTTGATTGGTTGAATGTGGTTTTCCTTAATTAAAATAAATAAAATAAACAAAAGAAAATACTAAGGAAAATAACAAAAGACTCAAAGATCTAGGGTTGTGAATCATTGTAATATCTTTTAAAAGATGAAGTGATTATTTTATGTTTGTGTAATAAATCAGTTTACTAACCTGGAACACTAAATTATGCAAAAGCCTATGTCGATGGTCAGACGCAAATACCCAGTTTAACCCAATTGAACCATATGTCTATGTCAACCAAATTATCTGGATTCATTAAGTTTAAGTTCCAATTATGGCTACCCCCGCCCGACAGGTATATGTCTATCCTGTAAGGAAATCTATTAAAGGGTTATCTATCCTCAAGGAAGATCGTGGGCTATTAAGTCTAAGGCTTAAACCTAAAATCCCTATGTCTAGTTCATTTTAGATTTACCACATCAATCTTATTGGTGATCAGACAACAAGAAGCATAAGCTTAAGACTTAATAAGTAAACCTTTAAATTACCCAAACTATAAAATAACCCATTATAAACCGGTGATATTAGAATTCATCACAACCCCAGATAACTAACACATAACTAGGGCTAGTAAAAAGTAAATGACATAAAGTAAAAATACTGAAAAGTAAAAGACATACAGTAAAAGCTGAAAAGTAAAATAAAATAAAATGCTAAGGTAAAAGGAATTACTTTTACTATTTACTATTTTAGATATCTCCCATAAAATAATATATAAACTTGTGATAATATTACCAACCGACCAATCTGGCGGTATCCTTTATTAGTCAGGTTTAAACCAAATTAAAATGAATTACCAACCGACCAATCTGGCGGTATCCTTTTTAAGTCAATATTTTAAATAGTGAATATATTATTTTTAAGGGAGATTAATCTAAATGTAACAGTAGAAAAAAGAATTACCTTTCACCCTAGCTGGGGAAGTTACCTCCTCATGGTGAATAGTAAAAACTGTAAAAAGTAAAAAAATAAATTACTATTAACAAAACGTAATTAAAATTATTTACAAAACTAAAAACTAAAAAATAAAATAAAAACTAAAAGAAACTAGAGAGAGAAACTCTCTCTTTACATCAAAGAGATGAGAGAGAGTGGTGCAACTAAACTGAAATTTGAAGCTCTATTTATAGGCACTGGTAGGCTTCCAGCGTCGCGACGCCAAGGCCTTGGCGTCGCTACGCCAGCTTCTGTCGACGTGGCACGCTCTGGTTTGTCGATTTGCAGATTCTGGATAAGCTGATAAGGTGACACGTGGCGAGGTGGTTGGGCTTCAATTATTGTGACATGTGGCGGCTTCTGATTGGTCGATGAGATTCTTATCCGCCACGTGTCAGATAAGGATTAGATACTCAATGATTGATGTTGACGTGGCGGTGAGGTGGCAGTTTGACTTGGTCAACCTGGTGATGTGGCTGATGACGTGGAGTGACATGTGGCACACGTGGCGATGATGACTGTCGGCACCGTAGGATGTTGACACGTGGCACGGCGCATGTTAGCAGATCGGCTGTGATGGTGACATATGGCACGGCGCACGTTAGCAAAGTCAAACTTTTCTCAGATTCTGACACGTGGACCCGGTGCACGTTAGCACTGTTCGGCGCATTTTAGGCGTCGCGACGCTGAAGGTCTTGGCGTTGCGACGTGGGAATTTACCAAAATGCCCTTTTCGTCCAATTTTCACTGTTTTGGCCCAAATCACCTCCAGAATGTCCTGAAACTTTATTTATCTACAAAATAACACAAACACATCAAAATATTCACAAAACTCAAGAAACTATACAAAATATTAGGTTAAATGAGTGGGAAATAGTGATAGATTTACCACTCATCAGAAGTCTAATCAGAACCCTAATTGCATGTATGTATAAAATTAATTAGGCTAATTAATGTCATTTGGCCTGATTAGGGTGTACGATATCAAATTGCTATTTTAGAGTTGCTGAAGCCACTCATTGGTGACCTAGATTTTTTTGAGCTACTTTATGGTGGTTGACTCTCAATTGATAATTAAGGATTTGGATTTTCATGATTTTGAATTAATTAAGTGATTAATTTAATTAATTTTGTAATTAATTCAAATGTGATTAATTTTTGAAATTGTGATATTGTGGATGAAATTAGATGTGTAATAATGCGTAAGAAAAATTCTTAGAATTTTGGAATTGTTCCGAAAGCGATTTGAGAATTTTTTGTAAATATCGCATTAAGGAAAAATCATATATTACTGAAATTATGATTATTTGGACATTACTACAGTAATATGACTACTATAGCTATGCGTAGAAAATTCTTGAAACTTTTAAAATCATTCCGAAAGTGTTTTGGGAAAAGTGGTAGTTTTCTGAAATTATAGCGTCAGACATTGCTATAGTAATTTGATCACTGTGGCTGTGGGTTGGTCTAGTTCCATGATTGAATTAGTTGTGTTAGAGAATATTGATTCTCTTAACACGACAGCTATAAGTATCGGCTACTAGATCTCTCGTCTATTTGTTAAAATATTATTTAATAATTATTTTAATGTACGATATCAGAACTTATAACACAAACGTTATTGATGAGCAGAAAATATATCAATATTTACAGCCCCTTTGACTTAATATTTTATTTAGTTTCTCGAGTTTGATGAATATTTTGATGTATTTTTGTTTATTTTGCAAATAAATAAAGTTTTGGGACTCAATGGAATCAACTCGGGGCTAAAACGGATGAAAAATGGCAAAATGGGAAATTTATTGTTCACACGTCGCGACTCGCAGGACCTTCTGCTTCGCGATGCGGCCTTAATAATTCAGCCGCCAATATGCATCATCACGTATGTCATCACTGCGTCATCATTGTTCCCCACATCGTGACGTGCATGACCTTCTGTATCGCGACACACTGACAAATGGGTGCCACGTGTCTACATCTCAGCAAGCCACGTACATGTGTCATCAATCACGCGTGTCGCGACACGTAAGCCTGAATTTTACATATATATTGAAGCTGATTTCATTTAGAAAATTCATACTTTCCTTAGCTTTCTTAATAAGGATTGAGGATTGTATATTGTTTGTATATATTTATAGTAATGTATTTTTATTTATAATAGCAGTAATAATAGTTTGTTTATTTTATATTTCTTTTATGTTTTGTAGTTAATTTCCGCTGGGGGAAGGGTGAAACTTTTATTATGATAATTTAGATTAATCTCCCTTAAATTATAATATATAAATTATCTTAAAACTTGACTTAATTGGATATCGTTTTTATGGTTGGTTAGACTTAATTAAAATATTCTTAATCCTAACTTAATTGGGTACCGCCTTTATGGTCTGTTGGATTAAAGTAAATTTGACTTAATTGGATATTGCCTATATGGTCGGTTGGTAATTCATGCAAATTTATATATTATAATCAGGGAGATTTTCTAGATTTGAAATAGTAAAGATGGATCTCATAACCCCAGCATTTTATTTTTAATCTAGGGAAGTGATGAATCACAATATTCACAAGTTTAAAAATTGATTTTCTTTATATTATGTGTGATATTTTGGCTTGTTTATTGAATCTTAAGCTTAATGCTTCTTGTTGCCTGATCACCAATAAGATTAATGTGGTAAACTTAAAATGAACTTGGAAAAGGGATTTTAGGTTTCAGCCTTAAATTTAATAGCTCACGATCTCACCTTAGAGATTTCCTTCCAGGATAGGAATATACCTATCGGGCATGGGTAGCCACAATTGAAACTTGACCTTAATGAATTCGGGTAACTTAGTTAACATAAGAATATAGTTAATTGGGTTAATTTGGGTGTTTGCATCTGACCATAAGAATATGCTTTTGCATATCTTCGTGTTCCAAGTTAACAACTGATTTATTACATATGTATAAGAGAATTAATTCATCAGTAGAATAATATTGTGTGGAATCACAACCCTAGGTGTTTGTGTGTTTTGGCTATTTTCCTTTGTATTTTCTTTTGTGTTTTTATTTATTTATTTAGCAAATCCACATTCAACCAAGCAATCAACAATTATTCCATTCTCACCCCAATTAGATACCTATAAATAAATAGAATCAATAATTAATAACAACAATATAAATTAAGTCTTCGTGGGATCGATATTTTTATACTACTTGAGCGATATGTGCGCTTGCGTTACGTGTGTGATCACACCGATCAAGTTTTTAGCGCCGTTACCGGGGGCTTATTTTTCTTACGTTATTAATTTTGAGGCTATTTATTTCACTTGTATCTAATTTTCTTTATCTTAAATTTTTATTTGTTTCTTTTTCAGGTGGTTGAAATGGATCACTATTGGGAGATGAAAGCATTAAGAATTTTAAAAGGTGAAGATACACCCCAAATCAGGGAGACACAATCTGGTTTTCTAAGGCCTGTTGTCCAGCCCAACAATTATCAATGGATGTCAGGGAATAGTAATAAAACATTTGCTCAACCATTTCAGAGATGTGAGATATGTGATGGTAACCACCCTAACGATCATTACATGTATAACTACAATCCAGGGTGGCAGAGCTATCAGAGATCTTCATACACAGAACCCACATATTTCACTGAACCATATTCTCTGTCTTATCCACCATCAACCTACGATCTTCCTCAAAAACCAGAACCATCATAGGAAGAACAATTGATGGACATGCTCAAGAAACGGGAAGAACGATTTACTAACATGTTCGAGATGTTCAAGGAATGGGATGCTGAACTTAATGTAAAATTTCAGAGTCAAGCAGCAACCATACATATAATGATAGATCAAGTGAGACAATTAATAGAAAACCAGAGCTATATACCTCACGGAGTATTTTTTTAATGACACTGATGAAGCCTTCGAGTACCAAGTATTTATCAATGATACCTTAACAGGGGATTAGGCTAAGGTAGAGGTATCAGAACCCAAACATGCAAAGTCTCAATTTGATATAGAACATTCGCTGGTCGCTGAATGCATTTACGGGGAGGAACAAGCAGACGAGCTACCCATACCAACCACAGAGGATGTAAGCCTATAGACAGACATATCTTTACATTCTCATGTTGACACTTATGGAGCATGCATTACGCAGATGTCTAATGAAGAGCTGAACGAGGAAATGCTAAAATACATCTGTGTAGAAATGATGGAACAAAATGTAGGGCAAATACAATAGCAAACATTGGATCATAATGAGAATCTCATAACACCAGATGAAACATCACAGAGGTGGGGAGTACTTATCAAAGACACCGCCTAGAAGCTTGACAGAATGGCATAACCATTCAAGTCAAACACCATACGAGACCTCTTGTTCTTTCTTTTATTTCAGGAACCACTATAGCTTCAAAGTTTAAGAAGGTGGCACGGGCACTCAGTCAAACAAAATTCTTTTCACCACCTCATCGTTGGAAGAGACCTTTCAAAAGCAACAGACATGGGATTGTCCTCACGGGGACATCCAAAACCACACTGAAGCCTCCTTGAAGGATGATTTTTAGTCACGTCTGGCTGAAGACGTAAAATTTAGCACTAGCAGGGAGGCAACCCATGCAATTTTTTATTTTTATTTAAATTTGTACTTAAAAATTTTACGTGTACAGTTGTAAAGTTTTTTATTTTTATTTTGTGTGTATTTTTGTATGAAAAAACATAAATGGAGCATTTAAAGCAAAGCAAGCCAAAAAAATCAGGAGCCATCAAGGAATGGTATCTAACAAATCGAGCGATTTGCACGGTAGTATTGTTCCCTTCTTTTTACTTTATTTTGTATTTCAATGGAGATAATGCTAGATTCAGGTTTGGGGGTGATTATTGCATGCTCTACCTTGTTATTTCCTACATGTTTTGTTTTGTTCAATGCATGTTTTCTTTTTCCAAGCTAATCAGTTGATGTCTTCTAAACTCTTCTTCTTATTCTTTTTAAGATATTGGGGACAATGTCTCAATTAGGTTGGGGGAGAGGATAGTTGACTAGTTTGTTTTTAATTTTTCTTTGTTGTATTTTTTTGTAGTGTTTGTTTTATTGTTTTTTTTTGTTTAATTTTTAACTAACCAAGTGAAATTATTGTTTCGAGAAAGGTGTGTAAGGAGTTTCCACTCCTGAGACGTATCTCAAAACTAATTCGTAACAAGTTAATTTTTGTTTAATTCCTTTTGAATTATTTAAATTTGTGAATTCTCTATAATATTGATTAAAATTGACCTTCATATGGTCATTTGACAGATATTATCAACATCACGGTAACATAAGAACATGGGTGTAAGTGAAAATTTTGTAATATTCAGTTCTCTAGTTCATTGGAGTCAGCACCCAAAGGCAGTGAAATATTTAAAAAAATTAAAAAAAAAATTATGATAAAAACTGACCAAGTTTTTACTTAGTAATCGGGCGTCTTGTCTGGCCAGTAGTGACTATTCGTGTCAAACGGTATGGCTTGAGTTAGTTAGATTCTACTTAATCCAACATCTTGTCTCAGTAAGCATTGATTGTTCGCGTCAAACGATAGAACTTTTAACATTTGAGATCCTAGCAATTAAGTCTGTAGGGGTGTCTTAACACCTAGTGCCCTAAAGCCAACTGGTTTGGGAGCCACTGGCCCAAAACTCGTTATAGGGATTGAAAATATTCAATTAAAAAAATGTTTATAAATAAACTTTCATTGCAAAAAGGGTGAACTCTAACATAACTTTAAGATAAAAAATATACTCCTCTTTTCAACTACACTTGTGAATATTGTGGGCACAATGAATTGATTAATACCTTGTTAATTGTGTATATGGAGAATGGTAAAAAGCATATGAGAATTTACTTATTTGGTAAGTTAGAAAGAAAGAAAACAACTACCAACTTGGATAAATAATTTCATTTTTTAGTTACTAACTTGTTTATTTTGTTTATTTTATCTTTTTATTTTTGTGATTGTATGTAATTGACGTTTGTGGTTATCGTCATTGTAAACCCTCACGAGACTATGACTCGTCCACTATGGACACCTATGGGTTTAAAAGCTTGTTGCATATGCTAAATGCAACCGTGATCCCTACGAAAATGGCTTAGGTTAATTTTAGTCTTAGTTATTTATTTCATTTTGTTTTGTTTGTTTTGCTCGAGGACTAGCAAAATGTTAGGTTTGGGGGTGTGATGAGCGGAAAATATATCAATATTTACCGCCCCTTTGACTTAATACTTTATTTAGTTTCTCGAGTTTTATGAATGTTTTGATGTATTTTTTTGTATTTTACAGATAAATAAAATTTCAGGACTCAATGGAATCAACTCGAGGCTAAAACGATGAAAAATAGTAAAATAGGAAATTTACTATTTACACATCGCAACTCGCAGGACCTTTTGTGCGCGACGTGGCCTTAATAATTCAGCTATCGACACACATAATTGATGAGTGGTATTTATATCACTATTTCCCACTCATTTAACTTAATATTTTGTATAGTTTCTTGAGTTTTATGAACGTTTTGATGTGTTTTATTGTTATTTTGCAGATAAATAAAGTTTGGACAGCACTGGAGGCAATTTGGGGCAAAACCGGACAAAAATGCGTCAACAGGGATATTTTCGTCTTCTGCGCGTCGCGACGCTGGAACACTGCGCGCCGCGACGCCCAGCGTGTACCGGTTCTGCTAAAATGCGCCATGGTCAACGGGTCAACAAGTTGAAAAGTTTGACTTTGCTAAAATGCGCCGTGCCACGTGTCACCATCACATCCGATCTGCTAACGTGCACCGTGCCACGTGTCAACATCATATGCTGCCGACACTCTGACATGACACGTGTCGCCTCGTCATCAGCCATCATCGGTCAACAAGTCAACCATGCCACGTGTCATGCCACGTCATCAGACACGTCAGCAAGTCAACCGAGTCAACTTGCCACGTCAGCCTAAGCCAATCAGAGCATGACACGTGTCGCCACGTGTCGCAATCCTATTGCCGACAAGTCAACAGTCAGCCGCCTCGCCACGTCAGCGCCACGTCATCGCCACGTCATCAATGACGTCATCACAATCATTGAGTCTTAGCCGCCTTGACACGTGTCGCGTGAATAGTCAGCCGCCATGCCATGTGTCGTCTTCTCATTGTGCCACGTCGACAAATTGCGCGTCGCGACGCGCAACGCCTTAGCGTCGCGACGCGCGAACAGTGACCAAACAGTGAATTTATTTTACTATAAATAGAGGCCGAATTTTCAGTTTTCATTACACCTTTCTCTCTCTTAATTTCTCTCTCTAGAGAGAGTTTCTCTCTCTAGAATTTTTATTTTTTTTAGTTTTTAATTTTTAGTTTTGTAATTTATTTTAATTACTTTTTGTAATAATAGTAATTTAATTTTTACTTTTTACTTTTTACAGTTTTTACTATTCACCATGTTGAAGTAACTTTTTCAGCTAGGGTGAAAGGTAATTCTTCTACTATTGCTATTTAGATTAATCTCCCTTAAAAATAATATATTCACTATTTAAAATATTGACTTAATAAGGAATACCGCTATATTGGTCGGTTGGTAATTAATTTTAATCTTGTTTAAACCTGACTAATCACGGATACCGCCAGACTGGTCGGTTGGTAAATTATTTTTGGTTCCGCCTTAATGGCTGGTTGGACTTAATTTGACTTAATCCGGATACCGCCAGACTGGTCGGTTGGTAATATTATCACAAGTTTATATATTATTTTATGGGAGATATCTAAATTAGTAGTAGTAAAAGTAATCCTTTTACCTTAGCATTTTATTTTATTGTAATTTACTTTTCAGCATTTTTATTTTATGTCTTTTAATTTTATGTATTTACTAGTCCTAATTATGTGTTAGTTAATTAGGGGTTGTGATGACTTTTAATATCACCGGTTTATAAGGGGTTAAATTAAATAGTTGGGTAATATAAAGATTTGTTTATTGAGTCTTATCTTAATGCTTCTTGTTGTCTGATCACCAATAAAATTGATATGGTAAATCTAAAATGAACTAGACATAGGGATTTTAGGTTTCAGCCTTAGACTTAATAACCCACGATCTTCCTTGAGGATAGATAACCCTTTAATAGATTTCCTTACAGGATAGGAATATACCTGTCGGGCGGGGGTAGCCATAATTGGAACTTAAACTTAATGAATCCAGATAATTTGGTTGACATAGACATATGGTTCAATTGGGTTAAACTGGGTATTTGTCTGACCATCGACAGAGGCTTACACATAATTTAGTGTTCCAGGTTAATAAATCAATATATTACCAACTTTAAGATAACACACTTCATCTTTAAAATGATATTAAAAGAAATCACAACCTAGATCTTTGTGTCTTTTGTTATTTTCCTTAATATTTTCTTTTGTCTTTTTATTTATTTATTTATTTTGTAAAACCACTTTCAACCAATCAAACAATCATTCTCTTCTCCCTTTAATTAGATATTTGTAAATAATAGATTCAAAATTAATAACAACAGTAGGAATTAAGTCCTCGTGGGATCGATATTTTTATACTACTTGAACGATACGTGCGCTTGCGTTATACGTGTGTGTTTACGCCGGTCAAGTTTTTGGCGCCGTTGCCGGGGACTTATATTTCTTGAGTTGTTAATTTTGAAGATATCTAATTTACTTGTATCTAATTTTCTTTATTTTTATCTGTAATTTTTATTTTTTTCTTTGATTTCAGGTGACTTAAAAATGGAACATTACTGGGAGATTGAAAGATTACGTGCTTTACAAGAAGATACACCCCAAATCTGGGAGCAACAGTCCGGTTTTCTGAGGCCTGTTGTCGAGCCCAATGATTATCACTGGATGCCAGAACCAAACAATACTACTACATTTGCTCATCAGAACTCAATGTGGAGATGTGACATATGTAATGGTGACCACCCAAGCGATTATTGCGAATACAACTACCATCCAGGGTGGCAGAACTATCAAGATCTTTCATGGTACGAAGAACCATCACATTTCACAGAACCACATTTTCCATCTTATCCACCATCTTCCTTCGATCCTTATCAAAAACCAGAACCATCAGAGGAAGATCAATTGATTCACATGTTCAAAGAACAGACAGCTCAATTTGATGCACAAGTTCAGAGTAACACAGAATCCATACAGAGAATGACAGATCAGATCAGACAATTCACAGAAAACCAGAACTATATACCTCAAGAACCATTCTCAGATGACACTGATGAAGCCTTCGAGTACCAATCATTTCAGAATGACACTTCAACAGAGGAGGAGGCTGAGCAGTATCAACAATCAGAGGTATCAGTTCAGGAACTTGAACCGGCAAAGTCTCGATTTGATTTCTATTATTCAGATTCTGACGAGGATGAAGCTGAAATATTTGTACCAACTGCATCAAAAATTGAGGATGGAATTCTGTATCCTCAAAACGAAGATCTTGGAGATTCCATTTCACAAATGTTTGAAGAAGATCAACTTGAGCCATCCAATCCAGTCAAATCAGAGGATGAAGACCTAAAATCTAACATTTCTTTTCATTCTCAGGTTGACAATTTTGAAATATGTATTTCACAGATGACAGATGAAGAACTAAATACAGAAATTTTAAAATACATCTGTGAAGAAAATGTGGAGCAAGAAACAGAGCAAATGGAGGAGCAATTGTCTGACCTTAATAAAGATCCAGAGCATTCAGGAAAAACATCGCTGTATTGGGGAGTACAAATCAAAGATATCACCCAGAAGTTTGACAGAATGGAACTTCCATTCCAAGTCAAGCACCATACGAGACCTCCTGATTTTCTTTCTTTCTTTTCAGGAACCACTGGAGTAACAAAGATTAAAAAGGTAGCACGAGCACTGAATGAAACAAAACTCATTTTGCCACTTTACCGTTGGAAGAGACCATTCAAAAGCAACGCTCACGGGATTGTCTTTAATCGGACATCCAAAACGACATTGAAACCTCCTTAACATATGGATTTCAGTCACGTCTGGCTGAAGACGAAAAATTCAGCGCTAGCAGGGAGGCAACCCATGCAATTTGTTGTGATTTATTTTTCATATTTTGTGTGAACTTTTTAATTTTGTGTGTTAGTTTTGCAGGAAAAATAAAAACGGAATTTTTCAGGACAAAAAGAGGCCAGTACAAGCGGGATTTTCAAAATAAAAATTTGACAAAATCACGAAGAAACAAAGTCAATCCAGAAAAGCCGGGCCGAGTAAGAAGTCAGCTTTGGGACGCGTCCCTATGGATTTATCTGTCGCAAGACATGGTTTTGCCAAAAAAAAAAAAAAAAAAAAAAAAAAAAAAAAAAAAAAAAAAAAAAAAAAAAAAAATCCCGAGTCAAAACCCTAGCCCTAAAGAACCGAGTGTCGCGACGCTAGGCAATTTTTGGCGTCGCGACGCTGACTCAAAAAAACAGAACATAAACAGAGGCGCCGCAGATCTCATTTTCACTCCTTCTTCTTCCTCAAACACCACGAAACCAGAAACCTTCACCAAGCCTTCTCCAGCCAGCCGAGACCCACCAAATAGAGAGCTATTGCCGAGACTGCAACCATCTCACCAGAACCACCACCACCTCCAACCGTGAGCAAACCAATCACCACCCACCACGCACGATCCAGCCAACCGAGATCCACCACCGTGAGACCGCCAAAATCCACAACCGAAACCACCCAGATCTCACCATTTTCTCTCAAATCACCACCACCACCGAAACCGCAAGAGTCTTCACCAACCAAGATCCAGCCACCACAAGCCGAGATCCACACCGTGAGCAACCACCGCGAGCCATCCTTGCCGTGACTCAACCGCAAGCCAACGAACCAAATCGACCTTCCATCGACCAACCACCGCAAGCCAACCAACCGAGATCCACAGCCGCACCCTTTGCCGAGCCGTGAGCCACCATGCCGAACCACCATTAGTCTTAACCATCATTGCCAAAGATCCAGCCAAGCCCAAGATCCAGCTGCACCAATTGCTGAGCCACCACCAACCAAGCCGTGAGCTTCACACCACCACAAACCAAACCGTGACCACCACCAAGCCATCACCTGAGACCAAAGCAAAGAAACCGAGACCTTCACTGCCAGCAACCGATTCGGTCCATCACTATAGCCGCCGAGACAAAGTCGAAACACACCAAAACCGACCGTAAGTTATCTGATTTGAGACAAACCAGTCCATTGCCGACACCTTCATTCACCGTCACAATCACCGAATCCACCAAGCCACTGCCGTGTCTCTCTGTCACCAAGCCGGCCGACCAGAAACCCAAGCCAAAACCAACAGAGCCGAGAGTACCACTGCCAAAATCAGAATTTGAAAATACGGTAATGATTTGATAAAAAAATTGATTTGGTAATTGGGTAAATTGAAAAATTGAATAGTGAATTGGTTGACTGTGAATTTTGAATTGCGAAGTGTTGGATTGTGATTAATTTGATTCGTAGTAATTGGGGGCGAAGTGCGGTGATCGATTGATTTGGAGTGTTTGCGGTAATTTTGTTGTTTTGTGTTGTTGAGGATCTGAGTAAAACAGAGGAGATTCTGCCGAAATTTCTGAAAAATGCCACCAAAGAGATCCAGAGTGTCAACATCTGCTGAACCCAGTTTTGACACTACAAAAATTTGTCTCAGCAGCTGCAGAACAGCGCTATGAGAGGGGACTGACTAAGAAGGTCGGAATCATTGAGAGAGGCTTTGAGATTCCCTCTGGATTATTTCCAGATATAGACAGGGTGATTGCCGACAGACATTGGCAGAAACTTTGCCAACAACCCAAACTGGCGAGCATCACAGTTGTCCGAAGAGTTTTATGCGAATGCTGCTCAGCATGTCGCTTTTCATACTATGGTGAGAGGGAGACAGGTTTCCTTTGACTCAGTGACAATCAATAAATTCTATGGGATCCCTGAGATGGAGGTAGATGAATATACAGAGTCGAGGAATGGGATTGAGATTTCGCAACTGACTGATGAGTTGTGTATCCCCAATGCTACATGGGAGATGAGCAGCAGTGGGGAGTACATGAAGATGAGTTCTAGATTTCTTAAACCAGATGCGAGAGTTTTGGTTTCACTTCCTCACGAGATCACTCATTCCGGGTACCCACACATCACTTTTGTCACCAGAGAAAGGATGGTTCTATTGTACTGCTTGATGACAGGACTAGCCATTGACGTGGGAGTGCTTATTTTCTACAAATATTGCTTGGGCTGCTACCCAATCGCAAGCTGGACTGTTTATACCCTTACCTGATCACTTCCTTATGGCACTTTGGGTATGGTTCCAGTTGACCCGCAAGAAAGAACCAATGCAACCCATGACAGCCTAACACAGCCCGCATAATCCAGCAACTCCGAACAGAGAGGCAAATACCTGCTGGACCATCTTCATCAGCACCTACAGCTGCTCCACAGCAGCCACCTGCTCAGTCACGCAGAGCAACACAGTCTCATACCTGCCTGAGAGAGTCGCCAGAGTGGAAACGAAGCTGAGATATATTGGGTTCAACTGCAGCAAAGAATGGCACGACATATGGGAATGCAGGAGAATCAGATGCCACCATATCCACTTTCAGATAGCGACGAGGACGAGACTGACGCATAAACTTGGTACCATTGTTCCTACATTTTGTTTATATTTGAACGCATTAGGGACAATGCTTAATTTAGGTTTGGGGGTGCAATAACTTTTATGTTAATACTTTCCGTTAAAATTTTTCATTTATATGCAACAAAATTCCGTTAAAATCAATAGGAGTTCTTTAATTGGTATTATCTTGTTTTCAGTAGTATATTATTTTTATTTTAGTTCAAAATTTTTCGAAAAATACAAAAAAATTGAAAATTGTTTTCAAAAATTAAAAAAAGATTTTGTATTTTGTGTTTTTTATTGACTAAAAGGTGAAATGGGTGAGAGGTAGCTGAGTAAGGAGTTTTCAATCCTGATACGTATCTCGACCAATATATGTCAAAACAAGTTAATTTTTGTTTATTTCATTTTGAATTATTTAATTTGTGAATTCTCCTTAACACTGACTAAATTGGATCTTCTTATGTTCAGTTGACAGGTGTATTATGAACTACATGAATGGAAACATACGGACATTGAGCTAAAATTGAAAAGTTTATGTATTCAGTGCTATGAGTGTTAATTGGAGGAAGCGGCTCTCTCTATCGTGTGATTGGGTAAAAAAAAAAAAAAAAAAAAAAAAAAAAAAAAAAAAAAAAAAAAAAAAAAAAAAAAAAAAAAGCGTCCGAGATCCGAGTTATTAAGTCTGTCCGGGTAGGGTTTATATTACCTAGTGCACCTAAAACCCTGGTTGGGAGTCATGTGGCCCAAAGCTCGTTACAATGTGATCGAGAGATGCTGACAAAAATAATATATATTGATCTGAAGTCTGAGTAATTAAGTTCGTAGGGGTGTCCATTACCTGGTGCGCTAAAGAAACCCGGTGGATTGGGAGCCCACCGACCAAACTCGCTACATAACGGAAGGTATTGTATAATAAATAAAAAATAGAGAAAAAAAATCAAGAAAAAAAGTCAAAAAATCAGTCACATATTCCATTACTACAAAGGTGTGAAATCTGATAGAACTTTAGGACAAAAATATTACTCTCTTATCAACTGCACTTATGACTGTTGTGGGCAAATGAAAGTGATTAAGTATGTGTTGGCTGGGTATATGGAGAAGGTAAAACAATCGGAGAATTTACTTATTCGGTAATTTAGAAAGAAACAAAACAACTAGGTAACTTGGAGTAGATTTTTCACCTGATTAGTCACTTTCTTTCTTATTCTCTTTTCGCTGCTTTTTGCTTTTTGTGTGCATTAGTTTTATACTTTTTACTTTGTGAAAAGTGTTTGTGATCCTCTTGTACATTGCTGTAAACAGGGCGATGTTGTAATGTCCTCACAAGCTCGTATCCGCGAGCGGGACACCAGGGGGGTATAGGGGGGTTTTTAAAGGCTTGTGTGCAATAATGCTGAATGCACACCGTGGATCCCTACGAAAGTGGCTTAGTTAAATTTTATGTATATATTTTTATATCTGTATTTGCTCGAGGACGAGCAAAGCAAATGTTAGTTTTGGGGGTGGATGTAGCGGTAGTTGGTTTATATCACTATTTCCCACTCATTTAAACTTAATATTTTGTATAGTTTCTTGAGTTTTTATGAACGTTTTGATGTGTTTTAATGGGTTTTTTTGCAGATAAATAAAGTTGGACAGCACTGGAGGCCATTTGGGGCAAACCGGACAAAAATGCGTCAACAGGGATATTTTCGTCTTCTGCGCCGTCGCGACGCTGGACACTGCGCGCGCGACGCCCAGCGTGTACCGTCTTCTCTGCTAAAATGCGCCATGGTCAAGGGTCAACAAGTTGAAAAGTTTGACTTGGCTAAAATGCGCCGTGCCACGTGTCACCATCAAATCCGATCTGCTAACGTGCACCGTGCCACGTGTCAACATCATATGCTTGCCGACACTCTGACATGACACGTGTCGCCCTCGTCATCAGCCACATCATCGGTCAACAAGTCAACCATGCCACGTGTCATGCCACGTCAATCAGACACGTCACAGCAAGTCAACCGAGTCAACTTGCACACGTCAGCCTAAGCCCAATCAGAGCATGACACTGTCGCCACGTGTCGCAATCCTATTGTGCCGACAAGTCAACAGTCAGCCGCCATCGCCACGTCAGTCGCCACGTCATCGCGCCACAGTCGCCAATCATGACGTCATCAAACAATCATTGAGTCTTAGCCGCCTTGGCACGTGTCGGGTGAATAGTCAGCCGGCCGAATGCCATGTGTCTTTACTTCTCATTGTGCACAAGTCGACAAATTGCGCGTCGCGACGCGCAAACGCCTTAGCGTCGCGACGCCCGAAGAGCAGAACATCCGGAAATTTATTTTATATACTATAAATTTTTCAGTTCATTCACATATTCTCTCCGTCCTCTCAAAGAGGAAGTTTCGCTCTCTAGAGAGAGTTTTCTCTCTCTAGATTTTTTTTTTTAGTTTTTTTAATTTTTAGTTTTGTGAATTTAGTTAATTACTTTTGTGTAATAATATAGTAATTTAATTTACTTTTTACTTTTTACAGTTTTTACTATTCACCATGTTGAAGTAACTTTTTCAGCTAGGGTGAAAGGTAATTCTTCTACTATTGCTATTTAGATTAATCTCCCTTAAAAATAATATATTCCTATTTAAATATTGACTAAAAGGAATACCGCTATATATTGTCGGTTGGTTGGTAATTTTAAGTTTATCTTTTTAAACCTGACTAATCACGGATACCGCCAGACTGGTCGGTTGGTATTTATTTTTGGTTCCGCCTTAATGGCTGGTTGGACTTAATTTGACTTAATCCGGATACCGCCAGACTGTCGGTTGGTAATAGTATCACAAGTTTGATATTATTTTATGGGAGATATCTAAATTAGTAGTAGTAAAAGTAAGTCCTTTTACCTTAGCATTTTATTTTATTGTAATTTACTTTTTCAGCATTTTTATTTATGTCTTTTATTTTATGTATTTACTAGTCCTAATTATGTGTTAGTTAATTAGGGTTTGTGATGACTTTTAATATCACCCGTTTATAAGGGGTTAATTAATTTGGGTAATATAAAGATTTTTTGATTTGAGTCTTATCTTAATGCTTCTTGTTGTCTGATCACCAATAAAATTGATATGGTAAATCTAAAATGAACTAGACATAGGGATTTAGGTTCACCTTAGACTTAATAACCCACGATCTTCCTTGAGGATAGATAACCCTTTAATAGATTTCCTTACAGGATAGGAATATACCTGTCGGGCGGGGGTAGCCATAATGTGGAACTTAAAACTTAATGAATCCAGATAATTTGGTTGACATAGAATATGTTCAATTGGGTTAAACTGGGTATTTGTGTCGACCATCGACAGAGGCTTACACATAATTTAGTGTTTCCAGGTTAATAAATCAATATATTACCAACTTTAAGATAACCACTTCATCTTTAAAATGATATTAAAAGAAATCACAACCTAGATCTTTGTGTTTTGTTATTTCCTTTCCTTAATATTTTCTTTGTCTTTTTATTTATTTATTTATTTTGTAAAACCACTTTCAACAACCAATCAAACAATCTCTCTTCTCCCTTTAATTAGATATTTGTAAATACATAGATTCAACAATTAATAACAACAGTAGGAATTAAGTCCTCGTGGGATCGATATTTTTATACTACTTGAACGATACGTGCGCTTGCGTGTATACGTGTGTGTTTAAGCCGTCAATAATCACTGCATCATCATTGTTCCCGCGTGTCACGACGTGCATGACCTTCAGCGTCGTGACGTACCAACAAACGCGTGCCACGTGTCTAAATCTCAGCAAGCAGCATACACGTGTCATCAATCCACGCGCATTGCGATGCACAAACCCACTACGTCGCGACACGCAAGCCCGAATTTTGCCTATAAATTGAAGCTGATTTCATTTAGAAAATTCATATTTTCCTTAATTTTCTTAATAAGGAACTGAGGATTGTATCTTGTTTGTATATATTTATAGTAATGTATTTTTATTTTTAGTAGTCGTAATAATAGTTTGTTTATTTTATCTTTCTTTTATGTTTTGTAGTTAATTTCCACTGGGGGAAGGGTGGAACTTTTATTATGATAATTTAGATTAATCTCCCTTAAATTATAATATATAAATTATCTTAAAACCTAACTAAATTGGATACCGTCTTTATGGTAGGTTGGACATATTGAATATTCTTAATTCTGACTTAATTGGGTACCGCCTTATGGTCAGTTGGATTAAATTAAATTTGATTTAATTGGATACCGCCTATATGGTCGGTTGGTAATTCATGCAAATTTATATATTATAATAAGAGATATTTCTATATTTGAAATAGTAAAAATGGATCCCCAACCCCAACATTTTATTTTTTAATCTAAGGAAGTGATGAAGCACAATATTCACAAGTTTAATAATTGATTTTCTTTATATTATGTGTGATGCTTTTGTTTGTTTATTGAATCTTAAGCTTAATGCTTCTTGTTGCCTGATCACCAATAAGATTGATGTGGTAAACTTAAAATGAACTTGGAAAATGGATTTTAGGTTTCAGTCTTAGATTTAATAGCTCACGATCTCACCTTAGAGATTTCCTTCCAGGATAGAAATATACCTGTCGGGCGTGGGTAGCCACAATTCAAACTTGACCTTAATGAATTAGGGTAACTTTAAAAAAACATAGGAATATAGTTAATTGGGTTACTTTGGGTGTTTGCATCTGAACATCGGAATAGGCTTTTGCATATCTTCATGTTCCAGGTTAATAACTGATTTATTACATATGTATAAGAGAATTAATTCATCAGTAGAATAATATTGTGTGGAATCACAACCCTAAATGTTTGTGTGTTTTGTCTATTTTCCTTTGTATTTTCTTTTATGTTTTTGTTTTTTTTTATTTAGCGAATCCACATTCAACCAACCAATCATCAGTCATTCCTTCTCACCCTAATTAGATACCTGTAAATAAATAGAATCAATAATTAATAACAACAGTAAAAATTAAGTCCTCGTATGATCGATATTTTTATATTATTTGAGCGATACGTTCGTTTGCGTTACGTGTGTGATTTCACCGATCAATTATCTTTTTATGCTTGTCCAAAAAGTTTATTTTATATACATTTGGAATGGTTCCTTATGTCTACACAATTATTATAACATTTTGCTTAATTATTTGTTCTTGATAAATAGTTATTACATATTTGATATAACTAGTAGTGTCATTGATTTTGAGATAAACATTAGGAAAATATTCGGTAATATAAATAACTTAGAATTGTAATTTATCTGATTTTATCACTTAAGTATTATATGCTTACTCCATATGGTAAATAATGGTCTGATATGAGATCGCATCACATATACTTATCCATTTAATGAATATTGTACTAGGAATTATAACCAAATCTCATTTAATTGATGATCGTCATTAGACTATAAATTTATTGAACTAATACGTTGAATGTATGTAGTTTAATAAATTATATTACTTTATATAGTTTTCCTTACTTCGTAACTTCATCGATGAGTTGTCATGACTTAATTATGTGTTTCCAAAGGAACACATATTGAATACTTGGAGAGATTGAAGGAACTTTCAATATGTTTTGATGAAAACGAGTCGAATACTTTGACTGGCTCAAAGAGTTTCGATATGAAGTTTGAAAACTTACCATAAAATTCATCGCAAGTTTTTAACACGGTCAAAGATATTTGATAAGATCAAATGTATGAATTTATGGGTAAATTAGTTCTAAGATTATTTAATAAAAGAATATGTTCTTACTCAATATTATCCTTCTACAATTCCATCGTGATGGAATGGGTAAATGAGAGGAATCTAATAATATATTTTTTGATTCATTTTATATTGAGTATTACCGAATTATGTGTTTTTGTAGTATTTTTTGGTCAATATACTTACCTTATTCAAAAATATTATTACTGAATTATTTTCAATACTCTTGGGGTTACACTCTAGTAACACTAATTTATCTTTTTGATTTAGGTTCCATTAGTTACTATAGTAACGTATACGATATTTACAAATAGAAATTCGAATCTTGAAAAGTTTAAGATTTGAACCTTCCTTTTATATAATGGTTATACAATTGGAAGTACTTGCGCCTTGGAGTATAAGTAAAAATTTATCATTTATTCTATTTAATAGAATCTTGTATTCTATTTATTAGAATATTTTCTACGATCCCGAGTAATGACAGGGCTTTGTTACTTGGTGTGTGACATCAGATGTTGACAATTTTGGAAAAGAGCTGGCTTATTAAAGTCAATAGCGATGATAAATTGTAAATGAAACCATATAATGAATTAGATAAAAATACCCTTAGACACCTTCTATATAAGTACTATAGGATGACAAAGACATTTGTGAAGTATTTGAAATTTAATGGTTCTGATGTTTTCTTACTGAAGGAAATTATGATATAACTTATAGTGGGAGTGATACTTGATATCGATTCCAGAACATAACAAAGAATCATAGATCTAAGATTATTCTCAGTTTACTATAATCAAGTTTTGAACTTAATAAAGCTTCTCATATGAATTATTTATAGCGTGTAAAATGGTTTACACAACGGAAACTATGTAAGTTACTATAGGTTTGACCTTTATAGTATGACTACATATGAGAAGTTACTATGTAACCTTGGATTTTGTTTTCTGCTGAAATCACATTTTGATATATTAGCCTATAAAATCTACTTGTAGACTTAAATGAGCTTTTCGATAGTGTATTCTCTCTATTTTGATTATGGAATCAAAATGTTTGATTCTATCAAAATATAGAGTGTATAAATGTGTGTGTGTGTGTTTTAATAGGGTCATAAAGTTTTATATCTGGTATAAAAGTAAGAGACTTATGAGATACTCTCATAGGTCGTGCATTAGATATGATCTAATAAAAAAACTACTTGACTATCTATATGACATATAGTATAATGTTTGACAGTTAGTGTGCATTATATATATATATATATATATATATAGTATTCATCTTTTGTAAATGAAGATTCCTCAATCAGAAGAGAAATTGATGTAGAAAGTCTAATCAATCTTATGCATCATTGGATGATGCATAATGAATATTATATTATGTATATTATAGATATTAATTTATTCGTAAATATTGTGAGCTATTTCGATATGTTATACACCATATGATGGCCTTGAAACATGTTTTGTAATATTTTTAAGATATTAAGAACGAGTTTTCTATTCATGGAGATTATAATCTACAATCATTAGGGTCATTGAGATCAAATTTTGAGTACGATAATGACGGTATATGGTCTGTACGATAATGATCAAATTTTGATTCCATTGTACGAATGGAATTATTTGCAATTTAAGAAGTATTTACATAAGAAGTTGCTAAGTGAATTTATAGATTAGAAGTTTTGATATTAATGTCATTATTGTAGTTATTGTGGAGTATAGTGGATTAGATCCTTAAATACTTGGACAACTTAGTAGCTGAAGTGCAATATTATTATCGCATATAAGGTCTGTCGATGTAGACATTAGGTTCTACATAGTATGAATGATGTTGCCCAAAGGAGACATATAAGTTTTTTTTTTTGTAAAACTCAGTGTTATATGGAGAACCTGCTCTCTAATGCCTACCTTTTAAGTGCTTGGTGAGATTCTAAGGGCAATAAGTATATGATACACATCGGTATGTGCATACGATATCATAGATTGCCACTAGAGTAAGTGGCTAACGCCCTAAAAGTGAAAAGTAAGTCCGATTTAAGCAACAACATAATGAAAATCAACTTAAAAGAAAATGTCCACTCACTGGTTTGAAACATGTTCTTTATCATCTTTGAGATATTAAGAACAAGTTTATAATTAATGGAGAATAAATTTCGCAACCATAAGGGTCAGATTAGTAGTGAGTCTAGTAATGATGTTAGACAGTCTACGTCATAAAGAGTCAGAAAAGATACAGTGAGAGTGTCATAGATTATTCTACTGTATGAGTGGAATTAGTTGTAACTTTTGAAGTATTGACTTATGAAGTTGCATAGTGACCTCGTAGATTAGAAGTTTGTTATTAGTTTGTGTTTGCGGTTGTCTACATAGTATTTTGGATTTGATCCGTAAATACTTAGACAACTTAGTAGCTAAAGCAAAATGTTGATATGGCATCTGAGTCATATTGATGTAGAACTTAGTTTCTACAAAAATATGAATGATGCTTGCTAAGGAAAATGATTGTGTTTGTTGGACAAACTCAATCTGTCATAGCAGGTTTACTTGTTGTTACCTACCTCTTGAGCTCTAGATGAGTTCTTGAGGGCCATGAGTATGTGATACACATTGGGATGTGTATATGATACCATGGAATTACACTAGAGCAAGTGGGAGAAATTTTTAGGGTTGGTGCTCTGAGCGCCAATCCGGATCGTCTGATTCATGAATATGAGCAATATCTTTTTTCATGATATTACTAATTTAATTGTAGCACCTCTTTTTTATTATATAAGTATTTGATCTAATTTCGATTAGATTGATTAGATTGAAAATAAATCCGATTTAGTGATATGTATATATATTAGACAAAGACCCAAAGATTTACAACGTAATGCACAGTTACAACATAGTTTGTAATAGACATTGGAATTGTCACTATAAGTTGTATATCCTTAAATTAAGTTCCTGGTCAAGATTTACTGACACAAGTCGGTTAGTAAAATCCGCTGAGACCAGTAAATGTCGTATATCGGACTTGGTCCGATGGTTTATCCCAATGAACCATGAGTCTTGGGAGACTCGTATAGACGTGTAGGTGTTTATTTGATAAACATTGAATGACTCACCAAACATTTTCTAAAAGATGGTACACCAATGTCAATAGGAATCTTCTCGGGTTGAGTAGCATAGTGATTCTTTGACTTGAGATACCACTGTGGATATATGAGTTATCCTCCACACTTAGATGGCAGTCACGTCACCGATCTATTTAGATCAGACCTTCGTCTGTTCGTTGGGTGTGGACTCATGCTCATGATATCCTGTGAGTATCAAGAAAGGATCCGTCAGTTCTGTGTACAGAGCATAGGTAGTCCATAATTGATTAGCAATCTTTGTAAATCTATGGCCATAGTATACTTTGGAAGTGAGTTCCGAATGTTATTTAGAGATTGCTAATAGATACGTCGACGAGATTATTCCTATAGAGATTTGACGTTTATATCTATATCTCTAGGATAATCCGGATACCTGTGACGGAGGGATTATACGTATGCAGTGACCTCGACCTGTATGATTCAGCGAGTTTATCTGTGGTCGTCATAATTTACGAGTGGGTGAATTATGGACACGAAATTAGATTTCGTGACGGATATGCCTGAATCTATAGAGTCTCGCTAATGAAATATACTCGTAGAGCACTAGGGCAACTGTTATGAATAATACTGATTATTTATAACTCGTTTAATGGTTAAACGAAAAATACATGCAATCGGGACCTAACAGTCATTTCCGAATTAATGTGTATTTGTATTTAATATTTGATATTATTAAATACACATTAATTAAATATCAAATTGTGATATTTGACATATATCATTAATATATGTATTTGAGATATTTAATGTAAATATAGTACATATATTTAAGATATTTATATTTATTATTTAATTATTTAATTGTTAAATATTTAAATTAATTAATAAAATAAATATATTTTGTAATGATTTTACTTTTCTATGGCTTGATATTATTGGAACACATTTTTGGTTTGCTTTATTAAAGATAATTGTTAACTTTATTAAAGCAAAACTTGTTCCAATTAAAATCAAACAAAAATTAAATAATTGTTATTTTATTTTTCCTTGAATTTAGGCCATAGTAAAATTTCTTTGAAAAAATTATTTTGTTTCATTTTTCATATTTAGACAAGTTTCATAATATTTTACAAAGTGAGTTGAGAGCAAAGTTCAAGAAAGAAAGAAAAACAAAGGCAAAAAACTTGGTGATTTTGTAAGCTTTTTCAAACTTTCTTCTACATGGAAATAGTTTCTATTTATCTTAACTTCAATTTGTGTTGCTAATTTGATGTCTCAACTCTTTGGGTTTGTAATTATATGTGTTTAAAGCTTGTTGGATGTGATTAGCATGTATGTTTAATTAATTAAGCTTATTAGGTATAATTATGCTTAATTGATTAATTAGAATTTAAAGTTGTCATTCTAGAGTTGATTAGCCATTCATAATTAACCTAGAATTTTTCTTGATTGATTTCATGATGGTGAGACTTGATTGGTGTGGTAATTGGATGATTAAAGTATTGAATTTTGTCAATTTAATGTAAATTGTCCAATTTTGAGTAATTTGTGAAATTAGGGTTCTTAACCCATTCAATTTTGGGGATTTTCATATATATGATATAAGTTGATGTATATTTGATGTATGTCAAATTTGGGATTGATTGGATTTGATCTTGATGTGTTTTGAACAAATTGGGCCAAATTACAATTAATGAAAAATACTGGGCAGTTTCGGTAATTCTGGAAAAGTTTCTGGATTATGTTGCAATTTATGATTTCATGTATTAGACATGTATAAATTATTTTGGGATTGATTTGGAATCAATTAAATATGTATTTAAATATTTCAGGACCAGAATGATTAAATTGTAAAACTTTGGGGTCTCATAGTAATTAATGATAAATCTGATTTTTCAAATAAAAATTCATTTTTTTTTATTGATTAATTAGAATAAATTAGTTTATTTTAATTTCCCAAGAAAATTATTTATCGGAAATTGTTTCGGAGTGAAAATAAGTGAAAACGGCGAAGAAAGGCGTTACCGGGTAACGGCTGCCCAAATAATGAAATGGGCACTGCTCGGGCAGCCCACGAACTGTCCAAATTTTTTTAGGGCTGACCTGGGCAGTCCCCATGAGCATTGGTCAGTCAGTTCGGCCGGAAACGTGTTTTATGCTATTTTGTGGAAAAACGTTTTCGCAAAAGTTTCGTGATGTTTCTATATTATTTATGTCGTTATAAGATATCGAATAAATATGTTTAGATGAAATATGAATGAATTATTAATATTTGATATTAAATAATTTATTCGTAGGTTTAAAAATTTTAAACTACGATTTCGCCCGAACAGCGCTTCTTCAGTTGCGCCTCCCTAATTTGACCCTAACAGCATCTACGTCTAATCATCTCTGCTTACAACTTCATTTGTTTACTTGAGAGACTGAGTTTGTGGTCTAAAATCTTTTCATCCTCTTTGCATCTTTTATCTATTTGAATTCCCACATCTAATCTTGATTTCTTGCTTCTTTTATCTTTCTGTCTATTATTCATTACTCGGGAGACTTGCTACCTATAAGAGGTATTCAAAGCTATTGGATATTCTTGAAGAAATTTTCGGATGAAAGGAGGAGTCTCACTAGAAATAAAAGAATCTTACGAGAAATGAAGGAACCGTACTTAAGTTTTCCTCTTGCTCAGACTTATTCTATTCTCATTACTATTATAAGTTCTCGCACTTCCTTACTTATCTGTTTCTGTACCTTTATCGTTTATTGACTCTGGTTGCTTGAATATCTATATATTTTTCCTTACTTCTCTTTATAGCTTTCTCTTTCTCTTCCAACTATCATGGGTGGGTATCCTTAGAATTCAGTATTTCTTTATGTCTCTATATTGTTTTGTCTTTGACTGTTTTAACCTCTATGCATCTTTTCTCCATTTCCTATAACTTTATTTTCCACTCCCTTAAGTAACTATTCTTTGTACTTATATTTTCTAGTTTCGTAGCTTATTTTGATCTTTTACTCATAGTTTCAAGTGATCATGAAATGCTTCATAACTATAATAAGAATTAGGGTTACTTATTGGAAAGAAATTCAAGAAGCCTTGAAAATGCTTACTAACCTGTCCATAAGACTTGAGGACGTACCCGATGATCAGATACTGGAGAGGTAGTGTCTCATAGACGGGTATCTCGGACATACTGCGTATATAAGACCCCAATACTCTGCCCACTGCAGTCACTGACTCCCTAGACCATGCTCTGATACCATCTTTGTAACATCCCTGATCTGGCAGATGCTACCGGTAAGGAATAGGCCGTATTATTCCCCTAAGCCTCTGGCTTTCTAAAAAAATTGTACTTTTACACTTTTTTTCAATCAAAATCTTATGAATGGGACTAACACCCAACTTGTCAACATGAAATACAAGCTCAATATTAATAATTGTATAGTTAATAACACTTGTTTACAATGACTATCGCATAACTAAAGACTAATACATGAGTTCTGACTAACTCTAACTGGACTCTCACTATTTCTAACTTGAACTGGTGGACTCCATAACCTAGTGATTGTATCAGTATCCGTCCTCTCGAGCTCATCCTCCGAGAATACCTGCAAAATAAGGAAATTAGGAGTATGGGGTTAGACCGTTGTACGATCTAAGTGAGTGGACGAAAACTGAAAATTCTGTTATAAAAATATTTGGTTCTAAATCCAAATTTCAAGAAATAGCTTTATACGAAAACTCTTTTTCTGTCTGAAAACTCTGGGCTTCTTTTTGAAAATCTCTTCTGAGCTCTTTCTGTAAAAACTTATCATTTCTAAAGGTTTCTTATAAAACTGCTATTTTCTGAAAACTTTCTTTTCTAAAAAATTTCTCTAAAAATTGCAACCGAAAACTATTGCTGAAAATTATATATGTCTCTGAAAACCTGACGTATGTGGGCGTTACGTATCGTCGTCCCCCCATACGGCTAACTAGAGCCAGTAGTGCAAATCCATGACTTTAAGGCATTACGTATCGCCGTCCCCCAAAGCATGCCACTCATGTCTCTGAAACTAGTGGTCTTGGGGCGTTACGTATCGCTGTCCCCCAAGCCAGTGAACTAGAACTGGAGGTGGGGATCTATGCTACCCTTCAAGCTCTAAAACTAGGATCTACGGGCATCTGTCATCCCTAGTCCTGAACTAGGATCCGGGGGCGTTACGTATCGCCGTCCCCCAGTCCTCTACATGTGCACATGTCATCCGTCAATTCCAAGTCTGTAACAAGTTACCTACTGAGGTGGGTTTTTCTCCCATGCCTCGAAAACATAAATCTCATGTTTAACAAAAATATTTCTTTTCTAAATCATTTCTTAAACATGCTGAACAAAATATAACTTATAATAAAACTGGCTAACGCCCTAAAAGCGAAAAGTAAGTCTGATTTAAGCAACAACATGATGAAAATCAACTTAAAAGAAAATTTCCAATCACTGGTTTGAAGTTTGACTGGTGCTATGCCACTCGTCGAATGGAATTGTGGTTCTTACAATGATCTATAATTGAAAAACTCAGTTAGAATATATGTGAGGGTATATACTTCAGAACTTGGTTAAATATATCCATTTGAGTACTTGTTATCATTTAAAGGTGTATGATACTTATATTATGATGTAATTGATACGAGACTCTTAAGGTAGCCTCTAACACGCTAGGGTGAAATTGGGATGAACTAAAACGGATTTCTGAAAATTGACCTCGAGTCGCGACGCTGGACCTTTTTACGTCGCAACGCATCAACGACAGAACTGGGCAGAGCATTTCTTGGAGCCGCGTTGTGACGCTAGCTAGTTTGTGTCGCGACGCCCATTCGAAAAAATAGAAATCGGCGGCAATCAGACCCATCAGCTTCAACTCTTCAACCCCATTTTCTAATCTTACAACAACACACAACTCAACTTAACATTTTTTTTAAATCCTTAATCTAAGCACAAACCATAATCTAGCATTATTATTATCCGAAAAAATATAATTTCCCCAACACATCCTTACTTCCAAACTTTATCCCATGACAATACCCTCACAACACCTTCAAAATACACACTAACCAAGCCCTCCTAAGCATGTATTGATGCTTAAATTATGCTCAAACTTCTCAAATCACAAATCCTCAATTCTTAGGGTTCCTAAGTGTGAACATGCAAGTGAATAATGAAAGCTTATTATCTTGAATAAGGGGAAGAAAGAAGAAAATGGG
Organism: Zanthoxylum bungeanum; assembly: GCA_019454045.1. Classification (NCBI taxonomy): domain Eukaryota; kingdom Viridiplantae; phylum Streptophyta; class Magnoliopsida; order Sapindales; family Rutaceae; genus Zanthoxylum; species Zanthoxylum bungeanum. The sequence continues at coordinate 84,559 of SKCR01047742.1, forward strand.
ACTTACTTGACCAAGAGTAGCTTTGAAATTCCTCATTCTTCCTCAAAATTTCTTCTTTCTTTTTTCTTTTCTTCTCTTCTTCCCATTCTTTCTCTCACGTTTTTTTCCTTCCATTCTCTACCCAATTTCCCACTTTTGGAATGAGGGAATAATGCCCTATTTATAGAGGAAGGGGGCTGATTTATGTGATGGATTTGGGTGGTTAGGATTAAGCCACCTCATCTTTTCTAGACCAATCCCGAAATTTACTATAGCTGTCACTGATTTAGCATTTTTTGACTCATTTCAGGTTTGAATTTGGAAAAATTCCCAACGTGAAAGTTATAGCTCTCGGTCTTATCTTTCCGAAAATATAAAATTCATAAAATTCAGAGATTTTATGAAAAAGTTATAGCCCGATTACTAAAAGTTATTCAAGGTGGAACATAAACTAAGTTTCCGCGTCAAAATTTCAAGAAATATTCTGAATGTCCCAAATGCCATTTTATGAGCACGTACTTGGTTGAACATGATTTATATTAAGTATTATGCCTCTGAATTATAATAGTCGTCAGGTTCACCGGATGTTACACTCTTTTCTTTTATATACATATTTGATATAATTTAATTTAGATCGAATACACATCGAGATGTGCATACGATACTATGATTGCCAATAGATCAGGTGAGAGAAATTATTGGGCTGGTGCTTTTAGCTCCAATCTGTATCATATTTGTGACATGTTCATGAATAAAAGCAAACACATTTTCCATAATATTATCCACTTAATGATGAAACCTATTTTCTTTTATATACATATTTGATATAATTTAATTTAGATCGAAAACTAACAAAGATTTAGTGATGTATATATTAAACAAATACCCGAGAATATATAGTAGTCAACGAGGCTTGTAATTGACATTGGGATGTGTCACTATTTGTAGCATATTCTCAAATAAAGTTCTTGATCGAGATTTGCTTACACTGGTTGATTAGTAAAATCAGTTAAGACCATTACATGTCATATATTAAGATTTGGTCTGATAGTTTGTCCCAATGAACCATAAGTCTTGAGAGACTCGTATAGATATTTATGTATTTATTTGATAACCATTGAGCGACTCATCGAAAGTATTCTTAATAGATGACATACCAACGTCAATGGGAATCTTCATGAGTCGGGTAGCATATCTAGTCATTTGACTTGAAATACCACAGTGGATGTATGGGTGATTCTCCATACTTTAACAACAGTCACGTCACCAGTCAATCTAGACCGGACCTATGTCTGTTCATTGGGTGTGGACTGATGCTCATAATATCATGTGATGTATCCAGAGAAGATTTGCCAATCCCGTGTGCAGGATTTAGGCATCCTTTTCGTGATCTTTAATACTCTAGCCATAGTACATTCTGGAAACGAGTTCCTAATGTTGATTAAGAGATCACGAAAATGTCACGACATACTTATGAATTGTCCACTACAGAGATTTGATGTTTTATCTATATCTCTGGTACAATTTGAATAGGCTATGATGGAGGGACTATACGATATACATAAACCTGGACTTGTATGGTTCAACATTATTATCTGTGATCGTCCTAATTTTTGAGTGGGTGAATTATGAATACGAAAAATGTTCCATGACAGATATACCTAAATCTAGAGAGTTGCATTAATAAAGTATACTTGTAGAGCACTAGGACAATTAATTACAAATAATACTGATTATTCGTAATGCTACATATGTTGGGAAATTTTTATATTTAATGTATATATGCATATTATACATAATTTGATTGGATACAAATAAAATTTTGACACATGTATAAAATAATTATTTAATTAATTAATTTAATAATTATTTTTTATTATCGAAGATTCTTGGAATATTCTTTAATTAAAGCTTATTATAAAAGCTTCATAAGTTTGCAAAATTATGGCCATATATTTAGCTTAATTTTAACTCGTTAAAATAACCAAAATGCCCCTCCATTTATAGTGCAAAAATCGGCCAAATGAAGAGAGATTATCAAATTTGGTTTTAGCTTCGAGAAGCTTAAAGTGTTGAGTTTAGGATTTAAAAATTTTGGTTTCTTTAATCCACCAAAAATAGAGAGTGTAGGAGAAAATTTGGAAGCATATGAAAGCTAATATTGACAATTAAGGTAATTTCCAACTCTAATTTTGATTGAAATCGTTATATATGGTGTGATATGGTTTTTACATATTTGGTATTGATTTGGTGCTTAGAAATCTAATTAGAACCCTAATTACATGCATTATAAAAATTAATTAGGTTAATTAATGTAATCAGACCTAATTATGGTGTAGGACACCAAATTATCATTCTAGAGTTGCTTAAGCCACTCATTGGTGACCTAAAATTGTTATTGAGTTGGTTTTATGAAAATACTCTCAATTGGTAATTAGAGATTTGAATTTGCATGATTTTGAATTAATTAGATGATCAATTTGATTAATTATGCATTTTATTCAATTATGGTTGATTTATGAAGTTGAGATGTTGTGGATGAAAATGAATGTATAATAACGTGAAAGAAAAATTTTCAGAATTTTCGGAATCGTTCAGGAAACTTTTGGGAATTTTTCGTAAATATCGCATTAGGTGCAAAATCATAATTTACTGAAATTACAATTATTTTAACATTGCTACAACACTTGGACTATTGTAGCTGTGCATATGATACTTAGAAAAATTCTCGAAATTTTCGAAATCGTTCCAGAAACTTTTTGGTAATTTTTGGTAGAAAACCACACTACATGCAAAATGGTAATTTATTAAAATATAGTGATTAGCCACTACTACAGTAATTGGATCACTGTGATAGTGGGATGGTATAGTTCCATGACTAAACAAGTGTTCTTGTTATCCCGATCCTCTAGTTTAGTGAACCAATAAATTACTTAACATGTAACCATAAAAAATATTTCCTAAAATTTTGTCCATAGTGTTTTTGCGTAATCGCTCCAAATATTTGATATTAATGAGTGATTAGGGCGAAATACAAATAAATTAGAGTTATATGATACTAATTAATTTATCAAATTAAGAAATATTTTAAAAGTCGATTTCGTCCACCAATGGACTTCCGCTGCATTTGACCCAACTCATTTTTGTCATGATCATCTTCCTAATTCTGTGAGAATTTCTTAAGAATTGAGCCATATATAATTAGATTAAAAGTGGCCTCTCTTTATTCTTTCATAAGAATCTCTTAATTAAGAGTAACCCAGATTAATTCGCTTAGAATCCCGACATATAAGAATCATTAAAAGCCTTGGCATAACCTTTTTTCCCTATGGACATTACTATTTCATTTTATCATATGAATAGACTCAAATGAAAACCTCATATAGTGATCCATCTAAGTCTTCATATTTAGGTAGTCCAGTTTAACTTAGATCTTGAGATCTCTAATTAAGTAGGTTGGGTTTCTATTATATTGAATTTTTTTCATGGCCTTCAGTCTGATTCCCCTCAGTGAGTTTTCAACTCTCTCTGGTGAATCCACAATATGATCTTTTGACATCACAAAATCAACAGAAATAACTTCAGTTGAGAGTAGACATGGCCACCGGTTCGGTTCGGTTTCGAACCGGAATCAACCGTCCGGTTCTCGGTTCCGCATTCTTGTGGAACCGGAACCGAACGATTACGGTTCGGTTCCGGTTTTTTAAATAATTTTTATTTTATTATTTTATTTTTATTAAAGAAAATAAAAATGGGATTTCAATTTATTTAAATTATTAATTGAATTTATATTTCATTAAATTAAAAACTTAAATTAAAAATAAAATTTAATATCCTATTTTTTTCGGAACAGTGCTGGAAGGATTTTGAATTAAAGTTTAGGTTTTAAAACTGGATGGCATTCGAAAATAAGAGATTATGTGTTGAAAAATAGATCGAAACGTTTTATAATAAAGCTTCATCGTGTTGGAATCGCTTGGTTTCAAGAACCGGTTACGCGATTCCTAATTATATCGTTAGATGCATAAATATTTGTTGTATCGACTATAAAACTAGCAAATAAACTCTGATTGAGGTGATTCTTGAACCATCAGACTTTTTTTTTCAAGATGAATAACTTTCGTGTTGATCACTTTCTGAAATTCGCACCAGAAGAGCCTTAATTTTGGGAATTATCGAAAATCCCTATGAAAAAATACTGTAGTGCAATTTCGTGGGGGCCAAAATAAAATTTTCAGAAATTTTCTATGCAAACCCCTAAGTTTCTAAATTTTGGAGGATGGTCAAAAATTAAAGCCTTAGTTATATGACCCCCTACCTCCAAAATCACATCCTCATGTTTCTAGCTACGTCAACCACACTACGACCACCATTGGTCGGTAGGGTTGCACCGATCGGTGCGTCGGACCATCCTCTGTCTATTGGTGGTCGGCGATTGGCCAAGGGATATCGGAATCCGGTGAAACGACGTGAAGAATGTGTGAGTTTCTATTTTCCGATCCCGACTCATCGCTTCATTTCACGGCCCAAGTCACCCGCCAAATTGAAGCTCTCGGAGAGTACTACAAATGATGTGACAAATTTTTCATTCCGCGTATGGTTGTAGGCGAATCGAGAGAGAATGAAATAATGAATAGTAACTTCAGATGAACAGTAGTTCTTATCGAAATTTCACTGATTTCAACGCATTCGTGGGATCTTTTGGAGTCCGTATATGCCCTCAAAATCTTGATAAGGCCTCCCAGTAACAATACGCTACTTTCAAGTTTGCCGCTAAATGTTCAGATGTATCATGTAGCTTCGTAGAGTAGCATAATGATATAAATTGAATTATTTGAGCATGAGCATATTGAATATGTGCATTTGGTAGAATCCAGATGAAAGTGGAACGGATTGGATCGGTTCGATAGATTATAAACATTTACGATAAAAGTGAGTTTAATGTGTATTGATGTTTTCCTAAGTGTAATGATAGATATGAGATGTATATGATGATACAATAATGTTTAGATAAATTCGGGCAGGTTCGGAGGGTTCGGGACCCTTCCGTAGTGTTTACGAAATTTTTTCGAAAGATTTTCCAAAAATACGTAAACCGATGATTTAAGTACACTATTGGCATGAATTATTTTGTAATGATATTTTAAGATTATTGAAACTGAAAACATTGAAATCGGCTTGATTTGGTTATCCCGAAAAGATCCGGAATTTTATGTTAATTAAGTCTAGAACTCCGTAAGTCACGATTCTGACAGTATTTCACCATTTATTTTGACATATTTGGCTAGGACCTGGAGTGCTCGCGAAGCAAAGTAAGTAACTCACGCGATGAGTACTTGATTGGTTGATTTGTGTTTAGGATAATACAAGGGTAGTTAAAGGATATTCTTGGGAACAAAGTTCGAGATTACGTATGGTTAAGATAAGTAACCACCACAAGTATGGATTTTTGTAATGCTATGATATGAAGTGAAATGTTTGATGAGGTTGATTTCTATTAATGTATGTAAATATATGAACATGCAATAGTATGTATGTGTATATGTAAATGAATGAGTGTATGTATAAGCATTGGTACACGTATTTGTATTTGTATGTGATGATAAGCTATGAACAATTCGAGTATATATGATCGGTAAAGAGAACAAGTTATGATTTCTGAATTTGCATTAGCACGTGTAGATGTGCGTCATTGGAATACTTTTGTTGTTGACTAATGCATATGATTTAGCTGTATAGAGGTTGGGTTGGTATAAGCTAAGTCTTTCCTGAGTGATAGAAGTACGTGATTGATAGGATACGTATATGAATGGAAATGTATATTTGGTAAGATATTGTATTAATATTTCAGATAAGAATTCTGAACGGTGAATGTTTGATCGATAAATAAAGGATATGAGGATTGTAAAAGGCTATACTAGCATAATTCGAAGTAATGTGTATAACGTATGTGTATGACTATTCTGATGATAAAGCAATATTTTCCATTTATGTGATTGTGTATGAGACATGTGCGATGAGTTTATGTTACGTGATATGTATGCATGTGTGTGTTTGTTTGATTGGTTGATAATTTCATGGTGTAGTAGCCGAGCTAGTTAAAACTCCGTTCAGATGGCATTCATCTCATACCTATTCTAAAATGGGTAATGAGTCTCGTATGAGCATTACTTGTGTAAGCCATCACATATATTTGTGTTGTTTGGGTTATGTGTGTTCTTTGATGTGTTGACTGTTATGTATGCTTCGTTGCCAGGTTGCACGTTGAATGTATGTATGTCTGAGTATATGTGTGTGTATGATAGATCTCGTGATATGCATGGACTGTGTATGCTTTCGTGGAATGAATGAATGACTTGGGCAATGGTGTAAGTATAAGATGTTATAAAGTATGTTTGCCAAGTACGTTATTGTATGTACATATATTATGAAAGAGACTGATGGTGTTTGCAAGCTTCTGGTATTAGACGTGTCTCCAGTGAGAATTCTGGAATTATATTTGCATGAATGTATGATAATTGAGCTATGATATGTGTTAATGCATACGAATCACGAATGTGAAGTTATCGTAAGACTATCGGAATTGAAGAAAGTTTGCATCGAATTGAAGAATGCTTTGAATGAAGAAAGTATGTTTATTTTATCGATTTGATGATATTTCAAATATGCTTAATCGTAATAAAGTATAAGAAAGGTGACTCCACGTCTCATATGATGGAAATAGTTTCGATGTAAATTGACATACTCTGTGATATTCGAATTGATGTCTGTGCTTTGGATGTTTGGCTAATAGACTGACATATATGTAAATATGCAGATATGAGAATTTGACATAGGTAAAATGTAAAGGATAATAAAAAGTTTATCATTTTGAACACATATTACTTAGTATTCTGAAAACTTCTGATGTGTTTAACTTGTGTTTTTTTATAGTATGAGCATGATTACTTACTGAGTTTTAAAAACTCACACAAAACCAGTTTGCTAGTTTTGCAGGTTGGCTTCCAAACAGGTCAACCACTTCAGCTTTGGGAGTCATGCTCGAGACGCGGATCACCCTAGTTGCAGTCACCCTCGCAAGTGTCATAGGAAAAGTTTTTGAGGTTTAGGATTTGTGATTAATATGTTATTTATCGTGCTGAGCACGCTGTTTGTATATATTAAATAAAAGGTTTTATTTGTATATGATGTTGTGGGCACGGAGCCCTTGAGTGTTGATTGATGTTATGGGCACGGAGCCTTTAAGTGTTGATTTTGATTTTGATGTGTTTTGTGTGAACCTGAGGTCCTTTTCTATGTTTGATGTTTTTCTTAGGTTTCGTTTTGATGCTAGACTCTGATCCATGTTGTCCAATTTAGAATACATCATGTCCGATTTTCTGTAAATTTAGAGGCTTATGGAGATGGGTTAATCATGTCTCATTCCCATAGTACTTTACCTTTGGCGGGGTTTTACATAAAATAAAAGAGCTTGAACTTAATTTTTAAAGAAATTGAGAGAATTGAGAATTGGTGTGTTGAAAAAATAAAGAATGACTCATATTTATATATTATTGAATTATTTTTGTGCTACATGAATTGCCCATAAAACTAACTGTTGTATTAATGATATTAAAGGTAATTTAATTATTACATATACATTTTAAAAAATAAATAAATTAATTAATTAATTAAAGGCAGCCCTGCTACCTGCCCAATAACTACTCTCATTGTCGTCTGCCCAACGGCTTCATACATCTTTGTAATTTTATGTATACGTGTTATATTATTTGTTTGTATGCTAGCAGTTTGTATAAGGAGGGAAGAGGCTTAAAAGGGAGAGGGGGAAAATGGAGGAAATAGGGGTGAAAAAGAAGGGAGATTGCGATGGGGAAAGGAAGGGGCGGCGGCAAGAGGAAATATGTTGAGAAATCACGACACGGTAAATATGTTGTTTTGACTAAATTAATATTTGAGAAAAGCTGTGTTAGATCTCCACACACAATAGACACTTTCATTTAACATAACAAATACTAAAATTGACACTCAACAACAAATGACATCAACTAACCCTAAAAAAGCCACATATCTTTTGACTTGGAAAACACCGCGCATAGCGCAGGTTCCATGCTAGTTATCATTTTTATACTTAAAGTAAACTATATTTAAAGATTTATTTACGTAAGGTATTATTTTAAAATTTTAAACAAAATAAATTTTATATCCTAAATTTCTGTCAATTTACTAATCTATAAAATTGAATCTAAGAAAATATAAATTAATATACTGACCGAATTTTAGATATAAATTGAATTTTATTTTTTTTTTTTTTGAATATTTTCATACATAAACCAATCTTGCAGTTGTGTTCTGAGTTTTTTTTCTTTCTTTCTTTTTTTTTTTATAAATTGTGATTGATAATTAAATCTATTAAATAAAAATCTATTACAACAAAAATACATATGATAATTTTATAAGAACTCTATTATAATAAGAAAATATATTATACTATCATTTAAAATAAGAAAACTATTAAATTATAAAATTAAATTAATAAATCTAAAAATAAAAACCTTATTATAACAAAAAAAAATATTATACTATCCTATTAAAATAAGAAAATATATTACATTATAAAATTAAATTATTAAATCTATTAAAAAAAAAAAACGTATTACAATAAAAATACATATTGTAATTTTATAAGAACTATATTAAAATAAGAAAAAAAAATATTATACTATCATTTAAAAAAAGAAATACTACTAAATTATAAAATTAAATTAATAATCTAAAAATAAAAACCTTACTATAACAAGAAAATATATTATACTATCCGATAAATTTTTGAATAATATCACGGATAATCCGGATATATAAATATAAATATGTGTATATATAAAAGTTAAATATTTTAACACTTTCTCACCCTGTCATGTGGTGTATAATCTCTACGATTATTATTTTTAATTAAATTATAAAATTAAAATAATAAATTATTAAAATAAGAAACATATGACAATATAAAAATATAATTACATAATAAAATAGGAAACCTATTACTTTAGTTAATTAATATTGTAAATTTATTATTTCTTAAAATTAAATGATAAACTATTAAATAAATAAAAAAATATGTTGCACCTAATCTCTATAATTAATTTTCTTATTAATTTATAAAATTAAAATAATAAATTATTAGAATAAGAAACCTACTATAATATAAAATTAGAATCTCATATTATTATCAAATCATAAAATTAAATATCTTTAAAAATAATTTTTATTATTAAATATAAAATTAAAATAAGAAATCTTTTACAATATAAAAATATAATCTCCTCTTAAAATAAAACGATGTACTTTAATTAATTAATATTTAATTTAGTTTTTTTAATTATAAAATTAAAATGATTAACTATTAAATAAGAAACCTATTATAATAAGAAAACATATCATAATCTCACACTAAAGTTAAAAAAACGTATGTGACACCAAATCTATAATTAATTTTTATTATTAAATTATAAAATTAAAATATTAATTATTAAAATAAGAGACCTATTGCAATATAAAACATAATTTTTTATTAAAAAAGAAAACGAAATAGCGGTCGTTCACAAAATCTAACAATTTTTTTTTTATTTCGGTTTTATTGTTGATTGTTGTTTGTTATTTTACTTTAAATTATTTCTATAAGTTTTTTCATGATCTTTTTGTCATTTGTTGTGTTTAGAATGCATATTCTGACTATTAGTTCTTGCAATGTTAATCTAGACTTTAGATTATTTTATAAGTTGTTTTATGAATTTTTTATTATTTGTTATACTTTAGCATGCTGACTCTGACTATTATTTATTGAAAAGTGAATTTGGATTGATCAATATTTGAAGTTAGCTAAGAAATTTTAAACTTAAATTGAATAAATTATATTAAATTTCATTTGATTTGATCAGAAAGAAAACTAAGTATTTCAAAAATTTTTAACTATGTATATGATTTCAAATGAGAGATAAGAAGATAGATAAATATAATGTGGATAAGAAAATTAGTTGACAGTTGCGAGAAAAACGAACATGATATATATATATTGTAATGATAATTATTACAATTATTACACGGTAATTGGGAAATCCGAATATGACAAATTTACAATTATAATTATTATCCTCAACAGACCCTAACGGCGGACCTGAGAGTAGACCCTGACGGTAGAGGCTGAGAGCGGAGGCTGAGGGCAGAGGCAGACCCTGAGAGCGGAGGCAGAGGCTGAAGGGCAGAGGCTGACAGCAGGGCTGATGGCAGAGGCTGACAGCAGAGGCTGACAGTAGAGGCTGATGGCAGAGAGCTGTTGGCAGGTGAGGCAGAAGCTGAAGCTGATGCAAATTAGAACTTTCCCGAGGCTTGTTGTAAAACAACAATATCCTTAAAACAAAATTCGTCCCCTACCGTAGGTGCAGTAGAACGTGAGACGATTGTTTCCCAGGATACAACGGAAACGTACGAGAAAGGGCACCACCAGACTCGTATCCAACGAACCACAAAGTGTTTGAACTCTCCTTTTAACAAAACAAAGAAAAAGATCTTTCGTGTGGGTGCTATGTCTTTCTCTATTTTCTATTTATCTCTTAAAAACAAGAGCTGATGTTGTTATATAGGAAAAGAAAACACATCTCAATTAATAGAAATTAACTAGCCAATTAAATTTCATAATGGGAGATGTTACACATTGTTGTAACCACCAAGCTAATTAAATTAGCTATTATGGAAATTAAACTTTTGTAACCACCAAGCTAATTAATTAGCTGTTATGGAATTAAACTTTTGTAACCACCAAGCTAATTAAATTAGTTGTTATGGAAATACAAAAGGCTTGAAAATTGTGAACTTTGAGCAACAATTTCTCATTCACCCAGCACCATTTTAAGCATATGAATATACCATTTCAAAGTACTCACGGAGGAGTATCCGAATCATTCAATAACAACCACTAACACGAAGTGGACCATGCTTAAAATTGAGCCTCAAAAGCTTATAAATAAGCATTTTTCCAACAATCCCCCACATGAATGAATTGGCGAAAAACTTCGAATAAAATTATTTTTATAAATTATTTTGACCTAGAAGAGTGCAACGGTTCAACACCTGCATAGGATAGGTAGGCCACAGCCTTTGAACCTTCCCTTGTGAAAATATATCTCATTACTGGCTGACAGTTGACGCGATGTCATTGAACTGTACTGCCGTTCATGTAATTGGAGAACACATATCACACAGATATTTTACCTACACATTTGAGTTCTCATTATTATGTTCATTTTGGCCATGAACATCTACCTGGTTCTGCAAGAGTTTCTAAAAATTGTGCCCCGTACAATTCCCTTTGAATCGGCCCCACTTCTCTCTCACATAGGTGATTTCTTATTAAGAGTATCTCGTAATACGCTGCTCGGATTCCCGACGCATAAGAATCATTAAAAGCTTTTGCTTAACCTCTATCCATACGAGCATCACTGTTTCATTTCATCATAGGAATGGACTAGAGGGTAACCCCCACAGTGATCCAATTATGTCTTTTACGAGTAGGTTGTCCCATTGAACCTAGTTCTTGGGATCTCCAGTCAACAAGGTTGGGTTTTCCTTCGTAATAAACATTTATCTAATGGGCTTCAGTCCCATTCCCCTCGATGATTTCACAACTAACTCTCTATTTAACCCTTTGGTTAGCGGATCCGCAATGTTATCCTTTGACTTTACATAGTCAATCGAAATAACTCCAGTAGAGAGTAATTGTCTAACGGTATTATGTCTACGAGGAATATGTCTAGACTTACCATTATACATATTGTTATGTGCCCTTCCAATTGCAGATTGACTATCGCAATGAATGCAAATTGCTGGCACTGGCTTATACCAACTTGGAATATCCTCTAGAAAATTTCGAAGCCATTCTGCTTCTTCAGCACACTTGTCTAATGCAATGAATTCTGATTCCATTGTAGATCTGGCTATCACAGTCTGTTTGGAGGATTTCCATGATATAGCTGCACCTGCTAGTGTAAACACATAACCACTAGTAGACTTTGAGTCTTTCATGTCAGATATCCAATTAGCATCACTGTATCCTTCGACTACAGCTGGATATCTATGATAGTGCAACCCATAATTACGAGTAAAACGTAAGTACCTAAGTACTCTCACTATTGCTTTCCAGTGATCAACCCCTGGATTACTCGTATATCTGCTGAGCTTGTTTACTGTACAGGCTATATCAGGCCTTGTACAACTCGATAGATACATCAAACTCCCGATCACTCTAGAGTATTCTACTTGAGATATACCATCTCCCATATTCTTTGATAGGTGTAAACTCACATCTAAAGGAGTTCTAGCCACAGCTGAATCATCATCGTTGAATTTACCAAGAATTTTGTCCACATAGTGCGACTGATCAAGAATAAGTCCATCTGGACTTCTCGAGATCTTTATTCCCAGAATGACATCTGCAAGACCCATGTCTTTCATGTCAAACTTTTATTTCAGCATATTCTTGGTAGATTTCACCATTTTGACATTACTCCTCCCGACAATCGGATGTCATCAACGTAGAGACATAAAATGACATAGCCAACTTCTGTCTCTCTGACATAAATGCATTTATCACATTCATTGATTTTAAAACCATTTGCCAACATGGTGTCATCAAACTTTTTATGCCACTGTTTCGGGGCTTTTTCAATCCATACAAGGATTTAACTAACTTACAGACTTTCTTTTCTTGTCCTGGAGCTATAAAACCTTCAGGTTGTTCCATGTAGATTTCTTCATCTAAATCTCCATTCAGAAAGGCTGTTTTCACATCCATCTGATGTACCTCAAGATTGCGCAAAGCTGCAATCGCTAGTATCATCCTTATGGAATTTATTCTCGTTACAGGAGAATAAGTATCAAAGTAATCAAGACCTTCACGTTGTCTATAACCTTTAATTACAAGTCTTGCTTTGTACTTGTCAATTGATCCATCTGCCTTTATTTTCCTTTTGAAAATCCACTTGGACCCTAAAGGTTTACATCCTGGAGGAAGATTCACTAACTCCCAGGTGTGATTTTGTAAGATGGATTCAATTTCACTATTGATGGCATCTTTCCACAAGGCACCATCAGCTGACCTTACAGCTTCGTTATAGCTTTGAGGATCATTTTCTAGCAAAAATGTCAGAAAATCTGGACCAAATGATTTTTCCGTTCTAGCTCTTTTGCTACGTCTTAGTTTAGGTTCAACAACTTGTTGATCCTCTGGAACATTAATTGTTCTCTCGGTCCTGACTATCTTCAATGATAGTCTCATGTGCCCGTTTGTGCACATCTGAATTCGAATTAGTTTTACAAGGAAAAACGTATTCGAAAAAGATGCATTCCTTGATTCCATTATCGTATTCTTGTGAATATCTGGTACATTAGACTCATGCACAAGAAATCGATAAGCATTACTGTTATGTGCATATCCTATGAAAATGCAATCAACAGTTTTTGGTCCTATCTTCACCTTTTTAGGTGGAGGAATGACTACCTGGCAAGACACACCCACACTCGTAGGAATTTATAGGAAGGTACTCTTCCTTTCCACATTTCATAAGGAGTTTTCCCTGCTTCTTTCCGTGGTACCTTATTTAAAAGGTAATTAGCTGATAAGACAGCTTCTCCCCACATAATTGAGGTAAGCCAGAGCTGATTAACATAGCGTTCATCATCTCTTTCAAGGTACGATTCTTACGTTCCGCAATCCCATTGGATTGAGGCGAATAAGGAGCTGTGGTTTGATGTATGATTCCATTTTGTTCACAAAGTGATTCAAAAGGGAAAACATACTCACCACCACGATCACTTCTTAACTCCTTAATTCTTTTATTCAGTTGGTTCTCAACTTCATTCTTATAGAGAACAAATTTCTCTATAGCTTCGTCCTTGCTTTTCATTAAATACACATAGCAAAATCTTGTGCAATCATCAATAAGGTAATAAAATATTTATTACCGCCTCTCGATTGTATTGAATTAAAATCACATACATCGGTATGAATTAGATCAAGTGGTTCAGAGTTTCTTTCAATACTATGAAAAGATGATCTTGTTAGTTTTGCCTCAACACAAGTATCACACTTATGTTTGTTATCATTTTAAAATTGGGAATATGATTCATGTTAATTAACTTTCGCAATGAATTAAAATTAACATGTCCTAATCTATCATGCCAAAGATTAGAATACTCAACAATATAAGCAGAAGAACTAGCTTTATTGAATTTTTGGGTTTAACAACCATTACATTGAGCTTAAAACCCATCAGTTACATACCCTTTTCCCACATACATCCCATTTTTAGTCAAAACTACTTTATCAGACTCGAACACCATCCGGAATCCATGCTTGTTCAGAAGCGATCCAGACACAAGATTCTTCCGTATTTCAGGTACATACAGAACATTGTTCAGAGTCAACTCTTCCCCCAGAGGTCATCTTCAGAATCACCTTTCTTGACCTTCTATCTCAGATGTTGCTGAATTTCCCATGTATATCTTTTCCCCATTTTCAGCAGGCTCAAATGAAGAAAACATGCTCTTGTCTGAGCATACATGTCGAGTGGCACCAGTATCAATCCACCACTCTCTTGGGTTAGAACCCACCAGATTCACCTCAGAAACCACAGCAGAGAGGTTAATGTCTGAAACATCTTGAGTCATGTTTTCTAGCACATTAGCCTCTTGTTTCTTTTTCTTCTTCGGCAGTCTGCACTCAGAAGACTTGTGACCCATTTTGTCACAGTTGAAGCATTTTCCTTGAAATTTTGATTTCTTGGAAACTCCTCCTTTAGGGCCCATCTTTGACCCTTTGTTCTTGAGGTTCTTGTTCTTATGGCCATGTTCGACAACATTTGCTTTGGCCTCATGAGTCATTCCTCTCTTTTCAGAAACTCGGTTATCTTCCTCAATTCTTAGCTTAAGAACCAAGTCTTCAATGCTCATTTCTTTTCGCTTATGCTTTAAATAATTCTTGAAATCTTTCCAACCAGGTGGTAGTTTCTCAATTATCGAGGCTACTTGGAAGGTTTCACTTAAACTCATCCCCTCAGCATGAATTTCTGCTAGAATAATCTGCAGTTCTTGTACTTGGCTTATCACATTTTTGGAATCAATCATTTTAAACTCTAGGAAACGGCCTACGACAAATTTCTTAGTACCGGCATCCTCAGTTTTATATTTTCGATCTAAAGATTCCCAAAGCCCTTTAGCTGTTTTCATTCCAGCGTACACACTGTACAAGGAATCACATAGCCCATTCAGCACATAATTCCGACATAGGAATTCAGAATGTTTCCAAGCTTCAATGGCACTGATGACTTGGATATCAATCTCACCCTCTTTGGGTACATGAGCATCTTCCTTTAGAAACCTCGCAAGGTTCAACGTGGTCAGGTAGAAGAACATTTTCTGTTGCCACCTTTTGAAATTCTGACCACTGAATTTTTCAGGTTTTTCCGCAGCAGGATTGACATGGCTCACATGTCCAACAGGTTGTCTAGCCATTGAGGCAGAAACACCTTGGCCAGCCACAACAGCTGCCATATTAAGCCCAGAGGCTGATGCAAGTTGGCCAGCCGAAGGGGCTGCCACTGCACTTTGGTCAGCCACGGGGGCTGCCACAACATTCTGGCCAGCCGAAGAGGCTGCCATATTCGGATCTACTGTGTTTGGACTGATTTCCATATCCACAGAGTCTCGAATTTTGTTTTAAGACTGTAAATAATAATTATTACAATTATTACACGGTAATTGGGAAATCCGAATATGACAAAATTACAATTATAATTATTATCCTCAAACAGACCCTAACGGCGGACCCTGAGAGTAGACCCTGACGGTAGAGGCTGAGAGCGGAGGCTGAGGGCAGAGGCAGACACTGAGAGCAGGGGAGGCAGAGGCTGAAGGGCAGAGGCTGACAGCAGAGGCTGATGGCAGAGGCTGACAGCAGAGGCTGATAGCAGAGGCTGACAGCAGAGGCTGATGGCAGAGGCAGAGGCTGATGGCAGAGGCTGTTGGCAGGCAGAGGCAGAAGCTGAAGCTGATGCAAATCAGAACTTTCCCGAGGCTTGTTGTAAAACAACAATATCCTTAAAACAAAATTCGTCCCCTACCGTAGGTGCAGTAGAACGTGAGACGATTGTTTCCCAGGATACAACGGAAACGTACGAGAAAGGGCACCACCAGACTCGTATCCAACGAACCACAAAGTGTTTGAACTCTCTTTTAACAAAACAAAGAAAAAGATCTTTCGTGTGGGTGCTATGTCTTTCTCTATTTTCTATTTCATTCTCTTGAAAACAAGAACTGATGTTGTTTATATAGGAAAAGAAAACACATCTCAATTAATAGAAATTAACTAGCCAATTAAATTTCATAATGGGAGATGTTACACATTGTTGTAACCACCAAGCTAATTAAATTAGCTATTATGGAAATTAAACTTTTGTAACCACCAAGCTAATTAATTAGCTGTTATGGAATTAAACTTTTGTAACCACCAAGCTAATTAAATTAGCTGTTATGGAAATACAAAAGGCTTGAAAATTGTGAACTTTGAGCAACAATTTCTCATTCACCCAAGCACCATTTTAAGCATATGAATATACCATTTCAAGTACTCACGGAGGAGTATCCGAATCATTCAATAACAACCACTAACACGAAGTGGACCATGCTTAAAATTGAGCCTCAAAATGCTTATAAATAAGCATTTTTCCAACATATATATATATATATATATATATATAATATATATATATATATATATATAATATATATATAATTGTCTCATTTAACATTATGTTTCTTTTATGATATGGAATTATAATTAAAGATATGTTAACCCGCACAAAGTGCTGGCCTGCTAATTTAAATAGAAATAAAATGGGTATTTATAGAAGTGTAAACACAATAAGTTTGGCGAAGAGAAACTTGTTTTTAAATGGACTTGACTCCCTGGCTTGTGACCAATAGTGTGAAAGATGAGACAATACTCCTCATGACCGTTATCATTTTTATACTAGAAGACTTGTTTATGTATATCTAAAATTTTAAATAAGTTTAATTTTATATTAAAATATAGTTAGTATATTGATTTATATTTTTTAAATATAAATTAATATATTAATTGAAATTTTTTATGTCTAAATTAATACGCCGATTGAAAAATATAAATATGTACATATTTTTTTAATTTTAGAATTATTTGAAATCTATCAAAGTAGCACTGGTTGTTTAAATTTCAATGCAATCTGATTGAACACAGGAGCTTGGAATTTGTATACGCTCTTTGACTGGTACAATTCAAAGCTTGAATTTTGATTTTCCTTCCTTGGCAGGGGATGATTATTAATATAAAAGGATGGGAACGAACGTAACTGAATTGTTGTAGCTGTAATCAAAATACAAATTGATAATTAAATTTAAAGTTTCTGCTATCCTTTTTTTGGCATTATAATTATGTCAAAGTCTGCTTTATGTGCTTTGCAGCTGGTTGCCTATATAGCTTTATCAGTTTGTTCATGGCCATTGGTATTAGAAGCCAAAATTCCAAATTTCTCAACTATCCAAGGTGAATATCTTTGTTCAGAAATTCAATTTCTTAATATATATTTATAAGCCGGTTCAGGTACGGATCATGCGGATGAAACTTCCGCATAACAATAAAGAAATGTTTTTTTACTGCAACGCTGACGATAAAACATCCGCATGACCCGAATCTGAGAATTTATATATACATATACATACAGACAGACATATATATGTAACTTGTATAAGTATTCTAGCTAGCTAGTCTTAATAAATTTGCTTTGAACTTTCAATTTTGATAGGAAGTTTAGTTCATCAAAGTAAGAAAGAGGCTGGATTATTAGCCCATCGGAGAATCATGAGGGAACCTCCTATAAAAGTTGATACTCCGGTACCTGCTAACGGAGGCTCACATTACTAGCAATCAAGTGGATTTTCCCATTACTATATATCTTGTGATTGGATACTGTGATTGCATTAAATTTTCCATCAGTGTATTACGTATTACAAAAAATAATTAAAAATGCTTATTACCAGTTATAAATACTTTATATGTAATTCTGATCCAAGCCACATTATAATTAATTTCTAGCATTTTATATCATGAAGATGAAAGTACCTGAGGGCTCCATTGTCACTTCTATCATTGTTGAAGCTTGAATTAGGTTATCTAGCTGTTTTATTTGCTTTTGGTGAATGGATGGACTTTTACCATGATTTATATTAATCTTTCGTTCTTATTGAATCCATGTGGCTCAAATTTAAAATATATACCAAATTTTTATGATATAAAAGAAATATGTCAATCACATAATTGAGAATTTATTGCATTATTGATGTTGTACAATTCAGTTATTTAGATTGTGTTCACGGTTGTTTTAGGAAAATCGATTTCTCGAACGAAATTTCCTCCAAGAAATGAATTTGTTTGGTTTATTATGAATCAAAGTAAACTTGGTAGACAAATAAGAAAACACATAAATAATAACAGAAAATTTAACACGGTTTGACGAAATGGAACCAACATAAAGATTATATAGCTCTAAATTATTATTCAAAGTTGAACTATACTAGTTGGAAGTATTAATTGAGGTGCACGTGAACGATACTCCGTTCCAAAATAAAAAAAGGAAGTGTAACTAAAGTAATGGAAAACAGAGCAAGTAAGTAAATAAAGCAATCACACAAAGGTTTTAGATTTAATAAAGCAAACATTAGGACTCATTTAATTAATATATATCAAATTAAATCTTGTATCAAATACAAATACACATTAATTATTAATTGACCGAAATGCCCCTAATGCATGTATTTTCGTTTAACCGTTTAAACGATTCGAATTAACTCATTTAATTCGGTGTAGTATTATGAATAATCTGTATTATTCATAACGCGTTACCCAAGTGTTCAACGAGTACACATCATATTGTGGGACTATCTAAGTTTAGGTTTATCCGTCACGAAATCTAATTTCATGTCCATAATTCACCCACTCATGAATTATGACGACCAAGGATAATCTCGCTAAACTATGCAACTCGAAGTCATTGCATAAATATAATCCCTCCGTCACAGGCTATCCATATTATACCGGTGATATAGATAAGAACGTCAAATCATAAGGTATAATATAGTCGACTTCTAAATTTATGATCTCTAAATAACACTCAGAACTCGCTTCCAAAGTATACCACGGTCATGGATTTACTAGATCGCAAATACGTACATGATACATATGCCATGTACACATGACTAACATATTCTATCTGATACTCACAGGATATCATGAGCATCAGTCCACACCCAATGAACAGGCGGAGGTCTGATATAAAAAGATCGGTGACGTGACTGCCATCAAAGTGTAGAGTATATCTCGTATATACACAGTGGTATTTCAAGTCGAATGACCACTATGCTACTCGACTCGAGAAGATTCCTATTGATGTTGGTGTACTACCTATTAGGAAATCTTCGGTAAGTCATTCAGTGTTTATCAAATAAACAACTACATGTCTACATGAGTCTCCCGAGACTCATGGTTCATTGGGATAAACTATCGGACCAAGTCACGATATATGACATATACTGGTCTCAAAGGATTTTACTAACCGACCCGTGTCAGTAAATCTTGACCAAAATTTTTATTGAAAATATATAACTTATAGTGACGCTTCCCTATGTCAATTATTGTAAATGCGCACTACGTTATAAATCATAGGGTCTTTGTCTAATATATACATATCACTAAATCATATTTAATTTCAATCTAATCGTAATTAGATCGAATAAGTATATAAAAAAACAAGATGTGCTACCATTAAGTAAGTAATATTATAGAAAAATGAATTATTCGTATTCATGAATCGGACATAAATATGATCCGGATTGACACTCCGAGCACCAATCCTAATAAAAGTATAGTCATTCTCATGGAATTTTTCCATTGCAATCTGATTTAGAACCTAGTAATATGAGAATCTGTCCAAGAGCTAAGGATCATCCAAGACTAAGAAGAAGCCGGCCCGCGGAGATGCAACCAATTCATTCACCAACTTTGCTAATTCTGTCCAAGACCATTGAATCCAATTTTTTTCTATGAATATGGTACTATTTAAATATATGCCATTTGTATATGTGTTTTCATATTGAGAATTTTTTTATATAATTTAATATTAATTATAGGGCTATTTTGTGAGAGAATCATAAAAAAAAAACTTGGCGAGAAAAATAAAATTGAAAAGGGAAGCCACAGCCGTCTTCACCATCATTTAATTTTGGGAAATTATTATTTTTGGCCGATCTTAAAAATGTTTTTTTTTTTTTTCAAATTTAAGCATATAAATTTTTTCTCTATCCACATAATTAAATACCCTTCTAATTCATCTAATTTTTTATTTAAAAAAAAAAAAAACAGCAACAAGCTGCCTCCATGGCAATAAAAGATGTTGTCATTTCCATGACAGCAGCAAATATATAAATTATTTTTTAGGCAAGTTTTGCGATATGATGATTGTAGTAAATATCCGTGGTAAAAAATTTACTGCAGTTGCCGCAATGAGAAAAAAATTATTTGCTTCCAAACAGAAATTCAAATTTTATTCAGGAATTAGAAAAAAAGAAAGTAAATAAATAGTAACTATTTGTTTCCTATTACCAAAAGGAAAAAAAAAACACAGTTTCTTGGTCACCAAGTCATTAAAGGTGAGATTTCTTTTTCCTACCTAAATAAGGATTAATCCCCCTATTTAAATCAGCACCTTCAACCAAAACGAACGAAAAAAAAAACTTCTCATTACTTTTTTTTCATTCGCAATCTATTTTGGAAGAAAGAATTGTGGTCTTAGTGTGTGTGAGAATATATATAAAGTCAGGATTATATATGGCACATCAAAGTATTCCAATAGATTTACTTTTGGAGATTTTATCTCGGATGTCATTACAAGCTCTTGGAAGATGTAGACTTGTTTCAAAAGAATTGAATAATATCACTTACTATTCTTATTTCATGCATCTTCATTCTCAAAGAACAAGAACCTTATCTGGGTTTTTTATCGCATCTTTGATTTCAAATAAATATTTTGCAGAGTTCATCTCAAGCTCAATGGACAATCCAAATAATTTGTCACTCAACTTCTTGCCTGGTTATGCTCATGTTTTGTCCTCTACAAATCAAGGTCTTTTGCTGTGCTTGAACACCACTCCTAAATATCATCATATACCTGAATATTATGTGTGCAAGCCTAGCACAAAAGAGTGGCGAAGAATACCTAATCCGAAGACTCGATACTTCACTCAAAAAATTGCTATGATGGTGCTTAGATCTGATCCCTTGCGTTACAAGATTGTTCGTTTATCAAAACCTAATCAGTTTCGATATAATAATCGAAAGCATGCAAACGAGTATGGCCTACATTGTGAGGTTTTTGATTCTGAAATATGGGCATGGAATCAACTGGAAGATATATACTTACCATATGGTGAAGTATTGAACTACAAGCCTGCAATTTTAGCATGCGGTGGATTTCATTGGCTTACTTCTAAAAATAATATTATGGCATTCAATTCAGATGATGAAACTTGGACAGTGTTATTGGTGCCTGAAGTAATCAATGAATTAGAAAGCTACTATTTGAAGCTAGCAGAGTATCAAGGGAAACTTGCCCTACTTTGTCAGGAAAGAAGTAAAGAGGATTGCTTTGAATTTTGGGTGATGGAAGAATATTTTGGTAAAAAGCAATGGATTAAGAAACATAGAGTGTGTACTAAACCTCTTCAAAATGTGGAACGTTATGTTACTCCAGAAGCTCTTTATAACACTGAAATTGCTTTGGTAAGTGGTTATGACAAGTTATTTTTTCACAAATTTGAGGATGGAAATATTATTGATAATGTGAAGTTAAAGTATAGCCATTCTCATGGAATTTTTCCATTCCAATCTGATTTAAAACCTAGTAATATGAGAATCCGTCGAAGAGCTAAGGATCATCCAAGACTAAGAAGAAGCCTGCGAAGATGCAATGAATTCATTCACCAACTTGGCTTATTCTGTCCAAGACCATTGAATCCAATTTTTTGTTTTATGTTTTTGTTGATGAGTTTCTGTATATTTTGTTATCTTCTTGATATATAGGGGTCCTAGTTCTATCAAGTACTGGGAGAAGTAGAGAGATATTCGGATTGTTTTGGTTCGAAACTGTTATTCTTGTGCTTTCATATTTTTTGTATACACATTTTGGACTAAAGTGAGAAAAATGTAAAAGTTTACATATTTTAGACATTTCCAAATTTGGTTTTGGGATTTAATATTAAAATAAATAATTTATTTTAATAGTTTAAAGAAAAAATTTTAAAATTGAAAAAAATCAATTTTTCAAGCTCCGCTGTGATACCCGATAAAACCGTAAAAACATCAAATATAAAAATCCTAAAATTATTGCCCCCAAGTGATTGACATGTCAAGACACTCCTTTGGCACAGTGCAAGAATTTTAAAGAACTGCTAAATTGTATCAGAACCCATGGTTTTACAATGTTCAAGTTCCTAAATAATCCTGTCCTTTGGTCTTAAGGTCTTGCTCTTTAAGGATTCCAATTAGATAAGTGTTGATGTTGAAAGGCAGTGAGAATGGGAATTATATTCACCCTATTTTGTTAGAGCATCAACCCAAGGAGACAGAAAATGCTATTTTGATATGGCTAAATCTGAACAATTGGTCACCTTTTTGGTCGATAGATGAACCAAGCATTGCAATTAGGATTTTTAATGTGCTTTGCTACCCAAAATGCGTCTATTAGATTAGAGAATCTCATGACTACTCATATACTAATTAAGAATCCTCCTCACTAGCGACGTGAAATAGTATATTCTAAATGAGACGCCTAATCGCATGTACACTGCTAGCACACACCAACACTTGACTAATTTAGAGACATGAATCATACTTGAGCTGAATCTAAATGCATACGAGGTTTAAACATGAAATCAAGACAAACATCTAAACAAACTTCTTCATGTTTCAGGATATATATATATATTTTCATCCCTGTACAGAATATTTATGAAAAGGAGAGCGCATGATTTTCCTGTTCAACAAAAACGCCATCACTCAAACTTTTGATACAGTTTTGAAAATCATACTCGAGGTTGTCGATAAAATATACTTAAAGATCTCAAATTCAACATAATAGGAACTTACGGATACGTTAGTATTCTCTGCTCTATACTCACTCTGTTCAAACTCTTTTGCTTTCTTTTGCTACATTGTGATGTTGACGCAGTGCCAAAACCTTCCGGACAGAAGTTTAAGTCCATACCTGCCTTTCCACCAAATTATAAGCCAAAAAGTATGCTCACTCCTCTGGCCGAAAAAAGGTATAAGTTGAACTATTTTCAGTCTTTGTAACCTGCATTGCAATATTTAATCTTTTTGTAAGGTGAAATTATGAAGAAAATAGAATCAGGGAAGAGGTTCACCAGTAATAAACACCAATTAGAACCCAGGGCTCAAGCGATTGGGAAAACATGACAATTGAGTTCTATACAACAGTGATGCTCTGATAACAGTGTTAAATAAAATGCATTTTTTTTTAGCTGTTGGCAACCCAATTCCATCGATGTCTATGTGATCAGGGTTCGAATCCTAGACCTCTTGTACCATCCCAAGAGATTTTACCAGTTAACCTAATTAGTACCACAACAAAATGTTTTGTTGCATGGAAAAGTTTATTGAAGAAGTTCATTTAAAAAGTGCTTCTCTATATTGAAAAGTATCTCCATCCTGATTTAGGAATGTTTAAATTAATTCAGTTTTTAGAAATTTTAACAGATTTGATGCGCTGGAATATATCACAAAGCAATTATAATTAATAGCCTATATTAGTCAGGAGTGCCGCTCAAAATATTACTTGAAAGAAAACACACTTTGATGGAGAATATACTGACCTCAGAGTTACGAGGTAGTCCAGTAGGAAGAGCAGGAACTTGAGTTGTCCACAGAATGGGGTCTACTATGGGATCAACGGCGTTATAGTTGGTCAGAAGTGGGGCAGACAAGAAAGGAGCTACTGGGAACACATTCTTCTGAAGAGACAATGCCCCAGTCATGCCAAGTGCAGCTCCAAGTCTTCCATTCCTTCCATCATGAGCCAATGTTTTGTCACTGGCCTTACCATAGTTCATCTTGTTAATAATAGTTTTGTTCTCATTTTCATCATTATCAGTGTTGCTTTCTTGCTTTTTTAATGCTCTCTCTTGGAAGTTCCTGTAGGCAGGTGATTGTGACAGGATGCTCAAAGCTGATAGAGCAGACCCTTTATGCTTCTTTCCACCAAGAGACACACCTAAATGAGGCATCTGGTATGGTTCAGTAGACTGGATCTCCCATTCTGATTTCTTAAGTTCGCTACTGATGTCTTCAGCATAAGCATGTTTTCCCTCTTCTGATGACTTCGAGGCAGAATCTGCTTGACGAGTTTTGTTGGGCCCCCACCACTTGATGTAGCTTGTTAGATCAATTTTTTTGTCACTGGAAAGACCGCCTAAATATTCACTCTCAGTTGACGGATCATCAGCTGCACAACATCAACTGTTAGTAAGTGGGAAAAAATGAACATGAAAAAGCCTGTAACATTAGTTTGCTAGCTAGAATCTAACCACGCAAGATTCTATTTTATAACATAGCAATCTTGACTTGATTAGTATTCAGGTTTAACCAGAGCTTACCATAATGTGCATTATTGAAGTATTCAGAACCAGCCATACGAGCAAGTGAGGAGTCCCATCGACTGTTTTGTAATATCCCAAAACAAAACAGAAGCACAGAATAACATCATTAGTCATCTACAAGGACAACTAGCATATTTGATTCTTAGCATAACTTTTTTAACAAAAAAGTATGATTTGTGCTACTAAGATACCTAGAGAGTCCACGATATTTGGAGATTCCTCTCGAGAAACCACTGCTTTTTCTGCAATGAACAACTAGTGTAAGCACCATTGTAATTTCAGTACAGGGAACATATTCCAGACCATGCATACACATTTCAAACCATGTACATACCTTCGAAGAGAAGCAAGGTAGTCCTCTCTTGAGACATTCTGCATCTCTTCAAGATCTCTTGTATAATCGGTAACCTCCATGAAACAATCAAACATGAATTGGACATGGGACCAGCAGTGCGCAATAAATTATTACCTTAAACACCCCAGAACACCGATTTTTACCCTTAAACACCAGCAAATTCTTATAAGAAAAATCCCTTTTCCATATATGCAATTTAAGGAAGCTTATACATTCTTTGAAAGTACGGACATCCAAACACCATATATATAAAAGAATCCACATGTAAATCATTATTGATAAAAAAAATAGTACTTAAAATGAAAGAGAGAATAAACTATCATAGCATCAAAAAGAAAGAGAGAATAAATTATCATGCCATCAACTAAACAAACATAAAGTACCAAAGAAAAAACATGCATTCTGCATTTTTTTTTCTTGAGGGGGGAAGCAGTAGGCTATAATGATTGTCTATTTGTCCTGCAAAATGAAGAGGTTCAAAGAATATTTGTCTCACTGGAAAATTAATTAGCGTCCCAGGGCCCCAATACTTTAAGGCAGCAAGATCATATGCTCTAGCCGCAGCCTCCTCATCATCATATGCCCCTGTAAATATATATTAGTCGATATGTACTAGCATAGAATAACAAAGGCATTAGAAAGTTCAAAATATATGTCTATTTAGCCACCACTTACCCAAGTACACTGTCATGATAAATTATGCACCGAGCATTCCATGCAAATTAAGGAGGAAAAAGCAGAATTAGTTTAAAGACTATATATGTTAGATTAATGAGTGGGATATTGATTAACGGGTGCGCAGGTATAGAGAGAACCTTGCTTTCCCTTCTTATTTTGACTCTGATTCCATGTACTTTTATCCCAAAGGTGAGCTTCATAACGCCCCGTCCATCTATGCCTGATGTTTATGAATACAGTACTGAAGCATTATTCAACGTCTCAAAGGAATTACAAATTTTAAAATCAACAGCAGATGAAGAACATAGATATTCACCAAAAATTATAAAATAAACAAACAGCTGATGATCCAAAATTGAACAGCCATGACACGCCTACATGTTTCTAATCAAACAAATCCAACAATTACAGACTAACAGAGATGAAAAAGGATTCTAAATAATCAGACACGAACATCCTTATCAACTATGGACAGGCAAACAACTTAGCTGACTTAATAGAGTTGGCCTAACATTTCTCTTAAATCTTTAGTTGTGGATTACACTTCTCCTTTTATCCTTTGTTTCTACACTTTTTTCCTTTAAAACCATACTGCTTCTGCTAATTTCATACATTTTTGTTCAATTCCTTTTACAGTTCCCTTAAATTCACAACCACTATGATCAACACTTAGAATCATGCAATGAATTGTTAACAAAATTAGCCTTTCCATGGTCGAAAATCCATCTTACAGATTGACTAAGAACTTTCCTATAAAGCGTTCACTACTCTCCAAACCCAAGTCTCCAAATTCAAGAACTTACAAAACCATATCATCTAACAAAGCATATTCCTCCAATATCTTAACGCACCAATCAAATTAACCAACTTTACAACAACCCACTTCAATTGAACACCTTTTTTATAAAACTAAGCTAAAAAATTAACCAACCCATCAAAGAAATCACATTACTGTAAACATAACGCATATAAAAAGTAGAGTAAGTAAATGTAAAAAATGGACCTGGTGACTCCACGATAAATGGAGCTGCGTTTACCAGCAGTACAAGGAGGCATTCTACTGATGCGTTCTTTAGCAGTGCAGCCTCTATCTTTCTTCGCTTTCTTTAATCCTCTGTAAAGTAACAGCTGATCATTTGCTATCACTGCCTCTGAACTTTCACCACCCCCGCCTCCACCACCGCTGCTACTACCCACTTCGAGTTTCAGCCCGGGATCTGATGAAGAAGACGCCATCATTCAATTCAATTAAGAGCGAGAAAATCACACATGAACACTGTAACAAGAGAGTGTGTGTGTATGAGAGTGCTAACTTTCAATTCTTGTTTTGATTTGGGAAGCTGACATTGTGAGACAGTGGAAGATATACGTAATTACGAGATTGTCCTCCGTCATTGTGTTTAATGACGAGATGATGATTGTGGATTTGTGAAGGTAAACGTTTATAACGGCTAGGATGGGGTCAAGGGTACTTTTGTCATTTAATAGGTTTGAAAATTTAGGCTGGTCAGGTTCAGAGGATGTGAAGGCCAAGGACACCTGTTTGTTTGTTCGTTCGTTCGTTCTAGGATCTTTGCATAAATTGACATCTCGATTGTCTCTTTCAGCATCTATGGAATCCAAGAAACTCAATTTGGGACCTGGTTCAGTTCATTTTCACTTGATCCATTTTTTTTTTTTTTATTTCAATGTACTTCTAATACAAGCCTGTTTTTTATTAAAAACGACCATATTTTATATTGACACCAATGAGGTGCATCAATTGGCTAGGTACATGATTATTTTCTAGATGTCGTCAATAGTGTGATTCGTTGTTTGCGTCGTGTCAAATTTAAGTATGAAAATTACGATTTAATTATGATCCTTGTACACCTAGGGATAAACGGTAAAAATTAGAAATTTAAATACACTAACTAAGACAAGTCTTAGATTAATGTTTCTATGGCTAAAAACATACACCCTTAAGTCTAACCAAAAGTGACACTCTTAATCTAAACAATAAATAAAGTGCTGAAATGTAAACGACAAAAAGTAAACAAATAACACCAGATTTGTACCAAAGTCTAGGTAGAGGTTACCACCCGAATTTACAATGAAGAGAAATTTACCGTGATGGTTAAAAGACCTATAATAAAACTTTTGCGGACTCAATTACCCCAACTATAATAATCAAGGAAACTTATCGAGCATGAACCAAACAGTATTCTCCTGAACATCTGAAGTCACTTGTAGTAAATCCAACAGCGAACTCGCTCTTACTGAAACTCCGACGATCATTCTCCAACTCAGAATTCTGAAAGTTATGGTTTGATAAGATTTGGTGTTATAATGGTTACCAAAGATGTTCACCAAAAACAAAGAAGACATGAGATCAATGAAGTCTTAAATAGTGAACTCTTAAAGAAGAAGGAAACAAATATGAATGAGGTTTAGCAAAGTTCCATCAAAGAATAAGGATGTGGAAACAAAGATTAACCCAAGGTAAAATGTCTAAGACTTTCTTTATATAAGTAGGGTTTTCAAGCCTCTAAAAGAATTCCAAGTCTATTAAAAATATTTACAACTCGAGTCTTCAAGACCATTTACAACTCAATTTGACATATTTGTAATACCCCAGTTATAACGACACGATCACGAAAGTCATTTCCTGCATGTGTGAAGCATTATCTAGTATAAAATCATGCATAAGTGAGTTCAAATTCGTAAAATTATTTTTTCGAAAATCAGATATGATTTTTACAATTTTAATACTCGTTTATTTCAATCACATTCATTTATTTTTGCACTTGCAAGCAATTGCTTCATCACATTGCATTTTAATACTCGTTTATTTCAATCACAATTGCTTCATCACATTGCATCGCATGCGCATGAGTAATTACTATAAGAAATTACTTCAGAGCATGTAAGCAATATTTTTTTTTTTTTTTTTTTCAAAGCATCAGCTCTTTGGAAATAGAAAGCTAATGCAAATTGGGTATTTTACCTAATTTGCTTTCAACATTCCCTAAACACTTTCAAACACCTAAAATTATTTTTTTTAACATCAAAACCAACATCAACACATATTAAATAATAAATTTATATTTTTCAAAATATCAAATATTTTTACAAAAACATAAATTATTCAAAATACGCTAATGCATAAATTTTTTAACCTAAAATACAAACCAAACAAGAATCCAACAATGAAGTGACCTATGGACAATTATAGGTCACTCAAATATGGTTAATTGATTTTAGAATGACAGCCATAACTCCAAGCTTTTATCTAGAGTTCCAAACTCTAATTTTATATTTATGTCCAACATAAATATTTTGACTCAATCACAAGCATATTGTGTTTATGCTTTCAAAACATCCATACATAATTTATTAGCCTAATTTCAACATCAGGTTATGTTATTATGTATCCAATACATAATACATCACTATATATTTCACTAATGATAACTCACTAATGAAAAACATAGTTTTAGAGAAGATCAAACTTACCTAGTAAGCTTGATTCCAAGATCCAATCTTCTTCTCCTTGTTGAAATATTGTTGAGAACTTTCAAAGCTAGCAAGCTTGATTCAAATATCCAATCTTGATTCTAAAATTAGCAAGCTTGATTCCAAGATCCAATCTTGATTTCTCCTTGTTGAAATGTTGTAGATAACTTTCAAAGCTTCTCTAAACACTTCTTTTACTTATGCTAATATTTTTAATCTTGCTTGTTTTAGCATTCACAAGCTTAACTTTCTTAAGCTCAAGCTTAATTAAAACTTATTCAAGCTTGCCTTTTATAGCAACACTTATGTAATTTTTAATTAATAAAAGACTTAATCAACTTTTAGGTGGGTTTAATCCAATTTGTCGAAATATATAAAATAAGGTATGACTAATCACATTTGTCTACCACTATGATTTAATCTAATTAAATCAAGACAAAGTTTAACAAATGGATTAGTTCATTGTCTATCACTTTGATTTAATCCAATTAAATCAAGACAAATACACATTTTATTATATATTTGTAATTACCAAAATATCCTCCAATGGTAGAGATATTTATGAAATTAAATCGAAGCTCTTATTTGATTTTGGATTAATCCAATTAATCCAATTGAGTCAAAGTAAATAATTAATATTATCTAATAACACTTAATTATTTTAATTGATAATTATAATATCAAATATTATTTATTATCAAACATTATTGGTTACCCAAGTGCTCATCGAGTACACTTCATATTGCGTGGCTCTCTAAGTTCAGACACGTTCATTATGGATACATTAACCCTTTATGGTACACATACGGGCGACGAGTCCTATCTTGATACGCACTTGATTAACGAGTGCATCGGTTCACACCTAACGAACATCTACCGGTCAGACCATGAAAGGTCTCTGACATATATGGCATCAAAGTACGGAGGATCACAAACAAAATCAATGTTATCTTATAGTCAAATGATCACATATGCTACTCAACTAGAGGAGATTCCTATTGACGGTGGTGTGTACTTCCAACTATTAGGAATCACATGTGAGTCATTCAATATTCGCTCCAACAAATACTCACATGTCTATACGAGCTTCCATTACTCATGATACATCGGGTTAAACCATTGGAACTCCAATTCCAATATATAACATGTGCTAATCTTCTAGGTTATAGGAATTCGACTGTATTCCAAAACAAATGATTAGGAATATTTACTTTAAGAATAGTTTATAATAGTAATACTATCCCAATATCGAACCACCTGTTGGGGGTTTTTTGGGCGAAAGGCGCGGCGGAAGCGCTGTTCGGGCAAAATCGTAATTTTAAAACCTTTTTAAAATTACCGAATAAATTATTCAATATCTAATATGAATAATTTATTCATATTTCACCTAAACATATTTATTCGATATCAAATAACGACATAAATATATAAGAAGTGTCGCGAAACTTTTACGAAAATATTTTTCTGCAAAATGGCATAAAACGCGTTTATGACCGCACCAACTACCCAACACATACGGAGACTGCCCAGGTCGGCTCCATTAGTGTTAGGGAAGTTCTTGGGCTGCCCGAATAGTGACCAATTCACTGTTTGGGCTGCCGTCACCCGGTAACGATGTTTTTCACCGTTTTTGCTTATTTCAACTCCGAAACAATTTCCGGCAGTTGTTTCTGTTAGGGTTGGTGCTCAAAATACCAATCCAGATCGTATTTATGTCCGATTCATAAATACGAGTAATTATATTTTCCATAATATTACTAATTTTAACGGTAGCACCTTTGTCTTTTATACGCTTATTCGATCTAATTGCAATTATGATTAGATCGAAACTAAATTTGGTTCAGTGATACATGTATATTAGACAAAGACCCTAAGATTTACAGTATAGTGCGCAGTTACAACATAGTTTGTAATTGACATTGGGAAGCGCACTATTAGTTGTGTATCCTTAAATAAAGTTCCTGGTCAAGATTTACTAACACGGGTCAGTTAGTAAAATCCACTGAGACCGGTACATGTCGTATATCGTGACTGTTGGGATTTATGTCTTAGAGCTTCATGTATTGTAAACGGAATTGATTTTTGTAATAATAATAAATGCATTATTCATTTTATCAAAGTTGTTTGATTTATATCGCATATTGTCTAATGTCTTGTTTACCTTGATTACTCTTGTACCTTTAGACTTAATGTATGTTTGATGCACAAGAGGATTTAAGTCTAAAGTTAGTAATCTAAATAGTCCATAGAGAGCAAACAAAGAGGGTACTTTGTTTGTGGTATATCTATAGCTGCGCTCCATTATATACTTGTATGACGACCTTGATCCGGGATCGTTCATGTAGTGACATGGGAATGAAGGCACCTTGTATGATAAGATCATATAGGACTGGACTCAGATAAATACGAATTTCTTTTAATATCTGTTAACCAAATAAATTCATTTTATCTAATAGATGGTCATATATGGATTCGATCTTAATCCTGAGTGTATTACGAACTCCTGCATGACAGGCTATGTCATTTGATTTACTATGGTGCGGTTGGTGTTGCATTCCCGGCCAATAACTATGTATATTAGGGATATGATTTGGTATGTAGCTGGGAACGTTTTACATAGATATGGAATTCACTCCTTCTTACGAGAAGCAGATGAATATCTCTTTTAAGAGTTGATTCGGGACTTAAACAATTTGAGCGCTCAACTTTTCTATTACGAATAGAAAGTATTTTATATTCATAATTGTTATGAATTAATTGTTCATTATAGAATCAATGGTGCTTAAGAGACAAAATATTTAGAGGGGTTTAACGGACTTATTACCCAGCTCTATTTATGAGATATTCGTGAAGGACTATATCCATATGTAATGACTATATCGATGGACACCGAAAATGTTCGGTTTACTTAATATATCGGTTTACTAACTTGGAACACTAAATCATGCGAAAGCCTCTATCGATGGTCAGACGCAAATACCCAGTATAACTGTAGGCATTGCATTTTTACACATTAGCCCAATGATGAGTCTCGTATGGAGGCAACTACCTCTTTAGTCATGAAAGTCGCGGAAAACGGACGTTGGAAGGGTAAAGTTGGAAAATGGAATTTTTGTTGGATTTAACCTCGTTGTTTGGCTCCGGTTGTTTGTTGGACTTCCGTTTCAAATCTTACCTTAGGCCCAAAACCCCATAGACCACTTACCAAACCCAAACCCAAACCAAACACAAAATACCCAAGCCTACCTAAGAACCAAACCCACACGCCCATGGAGCCCCATTTACGCCCATATCCCCTCTAATTAGGCAAAAGCACATTTATCACATGCTAAAATCAAGACAAATCCTTTCCTAATTAGAAGAAATCAAATCACATCCCTTTCCTAATCAAATCCAATCACAATCCTAAATTAGGAGATCTATTCCTTATGAGATTGTAGGCATTGCATTTTTGCATATAAGCCCGATGATGAGTCTCGTATGGAGACACTACCTCTTTAGTTGTGAAAGCCGCGGGAAACGGACGTTGGAAGGGTAAAGTTGGAAATTAGCATTTTGTCAGAGTTAACTCGCTTGTTTCGCTTCGGGTTCCCTTGTTGGACCTCTGTTTTTAAAACACACCAAACCCATTAAATCATCTCACAAATTAAATAATTAAAATATTTAAAACACATCTCACAAATTAAATAATTAAAACTAATTAAAATTAAACTTAAATTAAATTAAATCACATTCACCAATTAAATTGAACTTGAAATTAAAATTAAATAAATTCCTAATTTTAATAAAACACATTCCTAAATTAAATTAAATCACCTTCCTAAATTAAATAAATCATATCCTTAATTAAAAAGAACAAATCAAATCAATTCCCATAATTAAAAGATTTCTTTATCATATACTAAATTAAAAGATATCCCCAATTAATACACAAATCCTATTCCTTCTCCAACAAGGTAAACCTCCTCCCTTGCCTATAAAAATAACCCTTCTCCACACAAACCAAACCCTGGCTGGCCGGCTCACTCTTACAAAAATACAAAGCAAAACCCTAAATCTCTCTCGGCCACTATCTCTCATTCACTCATTCAGCAGCCCTCCCTCACAAAACCTTGACACACGACCCTCTACACTCAAAGACATAATTCATGCACCTGCCTTCACTTAAGCCCTTCACGCACCCTTTAACCAATTAAAACTCCATTCACGTACCCACCAAATTACCAATACACATAAGTCACTAAACCCTACATGCACTTGGCACCTAACCGACTCACCTCGCCCTCACGATTGGACCTCACAAACACGTGAACAGCCCCCCTAGCCTCACACGTAACCTGCCCTTTACTCTCACGCTAGTAGCCCACAATTCACGCCAGCAGCCCCTGCTCCTTCATGCATAAAAGCCTTCACTCACGCACACCTTGACCACATTGAAGCCATCGCCAATCACAAGTCAAGCACCCACCCACAAACCCTCCAGATCACGTCACCAGCCTGCACCTTAGCCTCACGCCCGCTCCCATCATGCCACCTTTCACGTGAAATCCCCTTGCCACATACACTCATTCACAGCCCTCAAACTCACGCCACACACACTCCTTCACAGCCCACTGCACTGCCCTCCTTCACTGCCGAGAATAACCCTCCTCCACTGCCAGTGATTCACGCCAATCTGACCCTTAAAACAGCCCAGAAATACCCAGTAAACTGCCCTAAAGAACTCCCCAAAATCGCACCTCCTTGGCCCGCCAAATCGCTCAAAACAGTCCCCTAAATAACCAAAACAGTGACCTGAAACGTAACTGCGAAACAGCAGCGAAACTGAGTAAAAACAGCAGCCCGAATAGCAAAACAGCGAGGAAAGACGTTGAGTTGGTGAACCGGAAGAGTTGCGGATCATTCACCCTTCCAACGGACGTGTAACGCCCTTTCGTGAGACGACAAAAGAGGTTAGACCTGAGGGTACCTTTTTTACTTATCTTCTTTATTTTTGTTTTATTTATTTTGATATATAATTGCATGAGAGTCGTTTGAAGCATGATGTGATTGTTGGATGAGCGGGATATGTGTTCCCTTTTGTGGTATATCGGATGGAAACCCGGACGTAAATTCCATAGCCGATTCCGAATGGACGGTAGTATGGTCTGCACTCGGGATACAATGCCACGTACCACTTAAGATACACGCATCTCGTCTCATCCAGAATTTGTATTTGAGCATGTTATAGTCTTTAGGTTATATGTTTCTTATTTAAAGCACGGTTTAATTTAGTTTGTTATTTATTTGTTAAAGCATGTTTAGGTTGTTCATTATGCATGTTCTTAGTTTATGATGCGTTTGTGTAATGATTTATACATGTTGATTTAATGGTTCAATATGCTTGTTGTGTTACATTGCGTGAAATTATTTGGATGAAAGCATGTTAGATCTAAGTACCCTTGATCATGAATGATGAATAGATTCGGTTAGTTTATTGCACAAATTATATCATCACAAGTGACATAAGTAAGGGACCATTCCGAACCCAACGGTTTGAGGTCTTCCCTTACGAGGGGTGAGTGCGGACTTAAATCTTTGTCCCGGTTCACACCGGGTGGCGACTCCATGTTATTTCATACTTCCCAACTAGGCCGCGAGCCTAGAACAGCGTCGCCCAGGTTCTGTTGTCTACAGTCTGGCGACTCCACTGGGGACATTTTGAATCGGCCCCGAAATCATGTCTTGTGATGTGTATAATTTGTGCTTTAATTAATCGTTTCTATAGTGAGTTGAAAGGGGTGTAATCAAAGGCATTGTTAAGGCTAGGTAATGGTTCGATGTCTTCCTTCACTCACTACCTTTTTATAAGGAAAAGCTGTGAAGACACCGAGATAACCATTACTTGTAGCTCGTTGTGACAGACTAGTTTGGAGGACTCGTTGTTTATTCCTGACACCAAGCGATAAGAGCCTAAGGGGCTTGGGTACTTAAGAGAGCCTCGCTCCACCCTCCCTCTGGGGAATCTACAATGGGAAATCCATTCGACAGTTAGTCACACACTGTAACTCGTTGGCACGTACCGTAAGGTATAAAAAAGGTGCACTCACTTGGTCGCTTGAACCCTTGAGTGGGGAGTCCTAGTTGTGGGTAATCCTTCGTCAAACGATAGCCTTTGTCCACACTCCCGTAAACCCACATGTGAACCATAGCCGTATGACCTATTGGGGCCACCCTTTACGCTTTTGATAATCCCATGCATATTATGTCTCATACATCCCATGCATCTCATGCATATATGCATCATGTTAACCCTCGTGTCTTAAAAGCCATCATAGATATCCATTGGGTTAGAAAAAAAGAAAGACTTGTCAAAGGAGAGTTTAGCAAACATTGACATCGGGAAAAAGGAAATCGAGAAACAGAGAACTTTACTGCAATGATAGAAAGACCATGGGGGGCCTTCAGAAAGAAAAAAAAAAGAGAAAAGAAAAGAAAAAAAAAACAGAGAAAAAAAAGAAAAATGAGAAAAGAAAGAGAGAAAAAAAAAAGAAAAAAAAAGAAGAAAAAAAAGTGAAAAAAAAGAGAAAAGAAAAAAAAAAGAAAAAAAAAGAAAAGAAAAAAAAGTGAAAAAAAAGAGAAAAGGAAAAAAAAAGAAAAGAAAAAAAAAAGAAAAAAAATTATTGTTTGTTTTAGTCATTGATAGTTAGACATAAGTCCTATGATGAAATTGTTTGTTTTAAGGTGAAACCTTAGAAACGATAAACTCTTGATATGCTTTTATCTGATACTTTGAGTAATTGATCTATGTTAGACTCGTAAGCACTTGATTATGATTCTTAGCAGTGAAAACCTGAGTTGTTAGCAAAGTGATTAGTTGAAGAAATTGTAGGTCGGTGAATGACCGTTTGCTTAGATGTCTATCTTGATTTGCTTATGTTATGATGTGTGGTATGGTTGAAAATGAAAGAAACGTCTCTAAAGAAAAGAATTGAACCACCTATAACCGATAAGCGTGAAGCTACCCATGGGCGAGTATTAGGACCACCATGAGGAGAAATGCTACCTTAAAGGGTAGGTGTGTCGAAAAGAAAAAATAAGAGAAAAGAAAAAAAGAAGTTCAAAATAAAAAGAAAAAAAGAAAGAGACCAAAAAGAAAAGAAAACCATACCATATTGAGCACAGAAAAAAAATTGCAGGCATAATCGAGACATCTAGGTTGGTTTGACCCATCGATCCCGATTTTTGAAACGAAATCATTAAGTTAGCTTACCTAGGGATGAATTCGCAAATGAACCTTTGCACACACACACTTTGAGTCTGGCTTAGATCATTTATTCAAAGACTTGGATTCGAGTTGCATCGAATGTTTTGAAGGTTCTCTGGTTTCATTACTGGGCATTCCTTGAAGACGAAAATATGTATAACTATGGGGACTATTTCGTAGTATATAATATAATGTGATGGCATAGAAGGCCCCACCATGTGGTTCATCTTGACCAAGTACAAACAGCGGAGAGCAGAAAGCTAAACCAAGACTGGGGGCGACCAGTCTACCACATCGCGAATCAAGGACATAATAAGATATTGAGTCATGAGACCAGAGAGAAGACTGAGCAATCACTTGGAGAACTGGCGGAAGACCTAACCCAGCGGAATATGAAATTCATTCATGCATGCATGCATACACGTAACATATTTTGCATTCTTTTTTTGTGTTTGTTTTGTTTTGTATTCACAGGTTTCAAAGAAGAAAAAGAGAAAGCGGCAGAGACAAGCCAACCAGAATCAGCAACATATGAGTAGTAGTTTCGGGGATGAGTCCCGGGGTTGAGGCCCACATCAGTATCAACTCAAGGCTGAGGCCCACATCATCAGAATTTGGAATGAATCCCAGGGCCGAGGCCCACGTCTTCAGAATTTGGAATGAATCCAGGGAATGAACCCCAGGGCCAAGGCCCACGTCATCAGAATTTGGAATGAATCCAGGGAATGAATCCCAAGGCCGAGGCCCACGTCGTCAGAATTTGGAATGAATCCCAGGGCCGAGGCCCACGTCTTCGGAATTTGGAATGAATCCCAGGGCCGACGCCCACCTTATCAGAATTTGGAATGAACCCAGGGAATGAATCCCAGGGCCGAGGCCCACGTCGTCAGAATTTGGAATGAATCCAGGGAATGAATCCCATGGCCGAGGCCCACATCTTCAGAATTTGGAATGAATCCCAGGACCGAGGCCCACGTCTTCAGAATTTGGAATGAATCCCAGGGCCGAGGCCCATGTCGTCAGAATTTGGAATGAATCCCACGGCCGAGGCCCACATCAGCATCAGTTTAGGGCGAGACCCACATCAACATCAGTTTAGGGCGAGGCCCGTATTAACATCAGTATCAGTCTTGCCGGGTATGGCACTCTGGGGGCGAGGCCCACATCTTTATCAGATCAGCATTGCCGGGTATGGCATTCTGGGGGGGGAGGCCCACATTACATCAGATCAGTTTAGTCCGGGAATGGACACGCCGAGAATGGCGCGCCGGGAATGGCACTCCGAGAATGGAGATATAGTCCGGGAATGGACAAGTCCGGGAATGGACAAGTCCGAGAATGGACACGCCGAGAATGGCACGCTGGGAATGGAGATATAGTCCGGGAATGGACAGCTCGGGAATGAGCACGTCGAGAATGGCACTCTGGGAATGGACCACAACACGGTGACGGTTCGAGAATGGACCTCATCACACATCATCACAGTAACACTCCGGGAATGGAGATCGGTTCGGGAATGGACCACAACACGGTGACGGTTCGGGAATGGACCTCATCACACCACATCACAGTAACACTCCGAAAATGGAGCACGTTTCGGGAATGTACCATATCACATCAACGGTTCGGGAATGGACCACATCACATCAATGGTTCGGGAATGGACCACATCGCATCACAGGTGGTTCGGGAATAAAGCCAAGAGGTCGAGGCACCTCGCCATCACATTCAGTTGGGGAACAAGACCCACGGGAACAAAACCCACAATTCAGGGAATAAGACCCTCAACAAAAATCGGGAACAAGACCCACGGGAACAAGACCCATAATTCAGGGAACAAGACCCTCAGCTCACTTCGGGAACAAGACCCATGGAAACAAAACCCACAATTCAGGGAACAAGACCCTCATCTCACTTCGGGAAAAAGACCCATGGGAACAAGACCCACAATTCAGGGAACAAGACCCTCAGCTCACTTCGGGAACAAGACCCATGGGAACAAGACCCACAATTCAGGGAACAAGACCCTCAGCTCACTTCGGGAACAAGACCCACGGGAACAAAACCCACAATTCAGGGAACAAGACCCTCAGCTCACTTCGGGAACAAGATCCACGGGAACAAAACCCACAATTCAGGGAACAAGACCCTCAACTCAAATCGGGAACAAGACCCTCAACTCAAATCGGGAATAAGACCCACAATTCAGGGAACAAGACCCTCAGCTCACTTCGGGAATAAAACCCAGTCGGTGGTTCGGGAACAAGACCCAGAGGTCATAGCACCTCGCCATCAATCTCATCACCATTCGGGAACAAGACCCTCATCACCTCACAGTTACGGTTTGGGAATGGACCACCTCAAGCAACGGTTCGGGAAAGAACCACCTCACATCAGTTCAGTTCGGTAGTGATTCCTAGAGATCACAGCATCTTGCAGGGATGAACCTCAGGGGTCGCAGCACCTCACCACCAGATCAACTCAGTTCGAAGCAGTAGGCAGACCAGGTGGCAGCTGGCGGGCCAGGTAAGTAAAAAAATGCATTGCACGTACTTTGATAGGATTGTCATTGTCACACACTGCACAAGTCCCATCAAAGTGGGGGCGACTGTAGGCATTGCATTTTTGCATATAAGCCCGATGATGAGTCTCGTATGGAGACACTACCTCTTTAGTTGTGAAAGCCGCGGGAAACGGACGTTGGAAGGGTAAAGTTGGAAATTAGCATTTTGTCAGAGTTAACTCGCTTGTTTCGCTTCGGGTTCCCTTGTTGGACCTCTGTTTTTAAAACACACCAAACCCATTAAATCATCTCACAAATTAAATAATTAAAATATTTAAAACACATCTCACAAATTAAATAATTAAAACTAATTAAAATTAAACTTAAATTAAATTAAATCACATTCACCAATTAAATTGAACTTGAAATTAAATTAAATTAAATTCCTAATTTAAATAAAACACATTCCTAAATTAAATTAAATCACCTTCCTAAATTAAATAAATCATATCCTTAATTAAAAAGAACAAATCAAATCAATTCCCATAATTAAAAGATTTCTTTATCATATACTAAATTAAAAGATATCCCCAATTAATACACAAATCCTATTCCTTCTCCAACAAGGTAAACCTCCTCCCTTGCCTATAAAAATAACCCTTCTCCACACAAACCAAACCCTGGCTGGCCGGCTCACTCTTACAAAAATACAAAGCAAAACCCTAAATCTCTCTCGGCCACTATCTCTCATTCACTCATTCAGCAGCCCTCCCTCACAAAACCTTGACACACGACCCTCTACACTCAAAGACATAATTCATGCACCTGCCTTCACTTAAGCCCTTCACGCACCCTTTAACCAATTAAAACTCCATTCACGTACCCACCAAATTACCAATACACATAAGTCACTAAACCCTACATGCACTTGGCACCTAACCGACTCACCTCACCCTCACGATTGGACCTCACAAACACGTGAACAGCCCCCCTAGCCTCACACGTAACCTGCCCTTTACTCTCACGCTAGTAGCCCACAATTCACGCCAGCAGCCCCTGCTCCTTCATGCATAAAAGCCTTCACTCACGCACACCTTGACCACATTGAAGCCATCGCCAATCACAAGTCAAGCACCCACCCACAAACCCTCCAGATCACGTCACCAGCCTGCACCTTAGCCTCACGCCCGCTCCCATCATGCCACCTTTCACGTGAAGTCCCCTTGCCACATACACTCCTTCACAGCCCTTAAGTCACGCCACACACACTCCTTCACAGCCCTCAAACTCACGCCACACACACTCCTTCACAGCCCACTGCACTGCCCTCCTTCACTGCCGAGAAT
This sequence comes from Zanthoxylum bungeanum, assembly GCA_019454045.1. Classification (NCBI taxonomy): domain Eukaryota; kingdom Viridiplantae; phylum Streptophyta; class Magnoliopsida; order Sapindales; family Rutaceae; genus Zanthoxylum; species Zanthoxylum bungeanum. The sequence goes on from SKCR01047742.1 coordinate 124,971, forward strand.
AACCCTCCTCCACTGCCAGTGATTCACGCCAATCTGACCCTTAAAACAGCCCAGAAAATACCCAGTAAACTGCCCTAAAGAACTCCCCAAAATCGCACCTCCTTGGCCCGCCAAATCGCTCAAAACAGTCCCCTAAATAACCAAAACAGTGACCTGAAACGTAACAGCGAAACAGCAGCGAAACTGAGTAAAAACAGCAGCCCGAATAGCAAAACAGCGAGGAAAGACGTTGAGTTGGTGAACCGGAAGAGTTGCGGATCATTCACCCTTCCAACGGACGTGTAACGCCCTTTCGTGAGACGACAAAAGAGGTTAGACCTGAGGGTACCTTTTTTACTTATCTTCTTTATTTTTGTTTTATTTATTTTGATATATAATTGCATGAGAGTCGTTTGAAGCATGATGTGATTGTTGGATGAGCGGGATATGTGTTCCCTTTTGTGGTATATCGGATGGAAACCCGGACGTAAATTCCATAGCCGATTCCGAATGGACGGTAGTATGGTCTGCACTCGGGATACAATGCCACGTACCACTTAAGATACACGCATCTCGTCTCATCCAGAATTTGTATTTGAGCATGTTATAGTCTTTAGGTTATATGTTTATTATTTAAAGCATGGTTTAATTTAGTTTGTTATTTATTTGTTAAAGCATGTTTAGGTTGTTCATTATGCATGTTCTTAGTTTATGATGCGTTTGGGTAATGATTTATACATGTTGATTTAATGGTTCAATATGCTTGTTGTGTTACATTGCGTGAAATTATTTGGATGAAAGCATGTTAGATCTAAGTACCCTTGATCATGAATGATGAATAGATTCGGTTAGTTTATTGCACAAATTATATCATCACAAGTGACATAATTAAGGGACCATTCCGAACCCAACGGTTTGAGGTCTTCCCTTGCGAGGGATGAGTGCGGCCTTAATCTTTGTCCCGGTTCACACCGGGTGGCGACTCCATGTTATTTCATACTTCCCAACTAGGCCGCGAGCCTAGAACAGCGTCGCCCAGGTTCTGTTGTCTACAGAGATACCATTTAGAATAAATGTCACTATCAATAGAAATCTTATTCCTAGTCGGATAAGGAAAGTCTCCTCTCATTTGCCTATAAAAAGAGGCCCTCACCACCATTCACTACCCTAGCACATTCACACAATATTCACAAGAAACTCACGCCCAAGACCTCTCAAATTCTCTCCCATTTCCGCATACACAAAGCCTTAAAACCCTTGCATTGCCGTGAAACACCACACATCCCCTTCATTGCCGCACAAGCCACCATACATACCCCCAAACTGCCGCATCTTTAACCCCTTCACAGCCCTTAAATCCAAGCCAAAATAGGCCCTAATATAGTACCAAAGTGCCGCAAAACACCCCCAAACACAGCCCCCCACTGCACGCCAAAACAGCCCAAAACCGCTCACTGCAGTGACCCATTCACTGCCGCACAAACAGCCCCTGTTCTGTTCGGTTTTCTCACCAATTTAACCCATAAAACAGCCCCAAAACCACCCAAAAACTGCACTAAAAAACTCCCTAAAGTCCCCCTAAAAAATCCCTAAAAACGCACCCCCTAGCCTCCACAAAATCGCCCAAACAGTCCATTAAACACCAAAACAGTGACCTGAAATGCAGCAGTGAAACAGCAGCGAAACGGACCTAAAACAGCAGCCCGAGCATCAAAACAGCAAGGGAAAACATTGAGTAGACAAATCGGAAAAGCATCGGATCAATCTCCCTTCCAACGGACGTGTAACGCCCTTTCTTAGACGACAAAAGAGGTTAGACCTAAGGGCACCCTTTTATTCATCATCTTTCGTTTATTTTATTTAATTTGAATATTATCGCATGAGAGTCGTTTGAGACATGATGTGATTGTTGGATGAGCGGGATATATGTTCCCTTTTGTGGTATATCGAATGGAAACCCGGACATAAATTTCATAGCCGATTTCGAATGGACGGTAGTATGATCTGCACTCGCGATACAATGCCACGTACCGCTTAAGATACATATGTCTCGTCTCATCCAAATTTGTATTTGAGCATGACATAGTTCTAGGCCGTTTATTTATTATTTAAAGCATGGTTTAATTTAGTTTTTTATTTATTTATTAAAGCATATTTAGGTTGTTCCTTATGCATGTTATTAGTTTATGATGTGTTTGGATAATGATTTATACATGTTGATTTAATGGTTCAATATGCTCGTTATGTTACATTGCGTGGAGTTATTTGGATGAAAGCATGTTAGATATAAGTACCCTTGAGCATGATTATTGAGTAGACTTGGTTAGTTCATTGCACAAATTATATCATCACAAGTGACATAAGTAAGGGACCATTCCGAACCCAACGGTTTGAGGTCTTCCCTTGCGAGGGGTGAGTGCGGCCTTAAATCTTTGTCCCGGTTCACACCGGGTGGCGACTCCATGTTATTTCGTACTTCCCAACTATGCCGCGAGCCTAGAACAGCGTCGCCCAGGTTCTATTGTCTGCAATAACCCAATTGAACCATATGTCTATGTCAACCAAATTACCTGGATTCATTAAGATTAAGTTCCAATAAAGGTTACCCCCGCCCGATAGATATATGTCTATCCTGAAAGGAAATCTATTAAAGGGTTATCTATCCTCAAGGAAGATCGTGAGCTATTAAGTCTAATGCTGTAACCTAAAATTCCTTTGTCAAGTTTATTTTAGATTTACCAGATCAATCTTATTATTGGTCAGTTAACAAGACGCATTAAGCATTAAACCTTTAAATTACCCAAACTATAATTTAACCCCTTATAAACTGGTGATATCGGATTTCATCACAACCCCAGATAACTGGCTTAGTTACGACATATATTTACGGGTAGTAAAAAACTTAAATAAAATAAAAGATATAAAGTAAAATACTGAAAATTAAATGCTGAAAAATAAATGCTGAAAGTAAATTACTGAGAAGTAAATGCTGAAAGTAAATTGCTGAAAGTAAATTGCTGAAAAGTAAATGCTGAAAGTAAATTGCTAAAAAGTAAATAAAGTAAAAGTACAATAAAATAAAATGTTGAGGTAAAAGGATCCACTTTTATTACTTCTATTTTAGATATCTCCCTTAATATAATATATTAACTTTGCATGATAATTACCAACCAGCCATATAGGCGGTATCCAGATTAAGTCAAATTAATAATTAATTACCAACCGACCAATCAGGCGGTATCCAGTTTAGTCAGGTTAAAACCAATTTAAATAATTACCAACCGACCAATATAGCAGTATCCTCATTAAGTCAGGTTTTAACTAGTTTATATATTATAATTAAGGGAGATTAATCTAAATATTAGTAATAAAAGTTTTTCCTTTTACCCCAGCAAAGGGGAGTTACCTCCTCATTACTGAAAAGTAAAAAACTGAAAATTAAAGAAAGAAAAGTATTATGCGTAAAAGTAAATTACGGAAAGTAAAAACTGAAAAGTAAAGAAAAGAAAGTGCGAAAGCGGAAATTAATTACTGAAAGCTGTAAATAAATAAACAAGATACAATCTTCTTAGTATTCTTAAGGAATTCCTTAGAAGAAAGTATGAATTTACAAATGAAATGACTTGGTATTTATAGGCAAAATTTTGCCTCCATCAAATCATCCATCAAATGCTCCACCTAATCCATTATTAATTTCTCCACTAATTTCTTATCATGTTTGGTGGTGATTTAATAATATTTATTATTTATTTATTAATTTATTTTTTTGCTTTGAAAATTACTTTAATAATTACACACAACACACTTCTGGATGGTTCATAAATTTCCGGCATGAAATCTTCAGACTTCGAAATTATTTTGTCTTTCAAAGTTGTAGATCTTTGAGTCTTCTTTAATCTGGAACTTGAATTAGCTCAATCCGATATTGGAGTAAAACGTTATGCCCAAAATACGAAAGATGCGCAAAATTGGAATTTCTAAAACTGCACTTCGTTAAAACGCCCTTTCAAGTTTCCAATCTCCAAAATTAATATGTCAAGTCCAATTTTTGCCCTTATTTGACCCACATTTCGTCCTAAATGATTTCATTGTGTCCCAATATTATTTTATTTGTAAAATAAACTAAAACACATCAAAACGTTCATCAAACCCGAGTAACTAAACAAAATATTAAGTAAAAGGGGCGGAAAATATTGATATATTTTCCGCTCATCACCTACCCTACGGCGGCACTTATTTGTGGGATGATAGATAACCGTGGCATATTAATCTTTTAGGTTTCTAATTCATTATACATTGATCATGCATCATGTTTAATTTTATGCCTAAATATTTGACAATTTTAACATGCGATGAATGAATATTGAATGCGCGTTTATTATTTTTTCAGCCATGGCATCTGCAATAATCTCCATTATCAAACAACAAGAAAAATTAACTGGGGATAATTATGTTAAATGGAAAAGTGACATGAATGCTATCTTGGTCTGTGAAGGCCTTAAATTTGTCCTAATTGAGGAATGTCCTCCTGAGCCAGCACCTAATGCTGGAAGAGCTGCACGTAATGCCAATAATAATTGGATTAAAGCTGATGAGAAAGCCCATAGCTATTTCATAGCATCCATGTCTGAGGTTCTTGCTGCACAGCATGAGCCTATAACGACAACATCAATGATTATGCAGTCATTACAGAACATGTTTGGGCAACCTTCGGACCGGCAACAACATGAGGCAATTGCCTCTATATTGACCGCTAGATTTGAAGGAAGGCACATTAGTCCGAGACCATGTGTTAATGATGATGGTGTTGGAGTTGGTGCTCGGAGCGTCAATTCCCGGTGTATTTCTTTATGAATAATTCTGTAAAACGTTATTATTTTGAATAATATATGCGGTTTCTATAATATAATGTATCTTTTAATATGGTAAAGATGTAATGACCTTAGAATGACTAGTCATGGTGCAGTTGCAAAAGCGTCGCAACTGACATTGAGTTGTATCATGACGTTGTTATTCTCAGACAGTTCTTGGTCAAGGTTTACACTACTTGGTCAGTATAGTAAACCCGTTGAGACCGGTACATGTCGTATACTGGAATATATGATTCCAATGGTTTCTCAATGAACCATAAGTCTTGGAGACTAGTATAGACGTGTAGGTGTTTATAGCGGATAAACACTGAACGAGTCACCGAAGATTCTTAATGGATGGTAACCAACGTCAATAAGAATCTTATCGGGTTGAGTAGCACTTGTGATTCTTCGACTTGAGATACCACTGTGGGCGCATGAGACATCTTCTACACTTAGATGGCAGTCACGTCACCGATCTATTAAGATCATACCTCTGCTTGTTCGTTGGGTGTAGATAGATCCTCAGGGTGTCCTGTGTGTATCGAGATAGGATCCGTCAGTTCTGTGTGTCAGAGCATAGGTAGTCCATATGATTAGCAATCAGATAAAAACCATGGGCCCGTGGTACATTTTAGAAGTTAGTTCTAAATGTTCTTTTTGAGATTGCTAATAGAATAGTCGACTGGATAATCCCTATAGAGATTTGACATTTACATCTATATCTCTGGGATTTATCCGGATACCTGTGACGGAGGAATTATACATTTTCCATGACCTCGACCTGTATGATTTAACGAGTTTATCCGTGATCGTTATAATTTACGAGTGGATAAATTATGGACACGAAATTGGATTTCGTGACGGATATGCCTGAATCTAGAGAGTCTCACTAATGAAATATACTCGTAGAGCACTAGGGCAACAATTATAAATAATGTTGATTATTTATAAAGTCGTTTAAAGGTTAAACGCAAAATACATGTGTAGGGACCCGATAGTCATTTCCTTAATTTTTGTGTTTTTGCATTTAATGTTAAATTAATTCAAATACACATTAATTAATTGTCAAATTGAGAAATTTGACTAATATCATAAATATATATATATATATATATATATATATATTTAATATTTAATGTAAATATAATACATATATTTAATATATTTGTATTTAATTAATTAATTAATTATTTAATTGTTAAATGATTAAATTAATTAAAGTATAGATATTTTAAACTTATGATATTTGTTTTAATGGCTAAGTTGCCATTGTTGACTTGGTTGAAAAAGTCATTAAAGTGTAATGATCATTTAAGCAAGTTGGCAACTTGATATTTAATTGAAATGAAAACAAAATATCTAGATATCTTATACACCAAAATTAGGCCAAGGCCTAATGGGAGGGGTATAAATTGTTTTCTTTCATTTTAGGGTTACACAAGTTTAAAACATACAAAAAGAAACATAAAAGAGTTGAGAGCAAGTTTGAAGGCCAAAGAGAAAAAGTCTTGGAAAATCTATCTTTTGTAAGTTTTTTCTTTAAACCTTCAACATGGAAATTTTTTCTAACTACCTTAGCACCATTTTGTGATGCTTTGATGTTCTTTCTACTCTTAAAATTTGTGTTTGTTTGTTTGAGAACTTGGATGAAAGTTTGATGCATGTTAAAGGCCTTAAAATGGTTTCATAGGTTTGCTTATGATTCTTTAGAAATCAAAGTTGCTAATCTAGAGTTGTTGATGTTGGATAATATGACCCATAGCGTCACTATTTGCACAGAACATTGTGTTTCTGTAGCAAATTAACTATGTAACAAGGAAATTGCACTCTCGTCATTTGTGATTAGATCACCATAGATATATAAATGAAGAGAGGTCCCTATGATTAGTTCCTGGATTGAGATGATATGAGACAGTATCAGTCCACGAAGGATTAATCATTAAATATCCCTAGCCGTAGTATTATCGAGACTGGACATCGATAATGCGGAATAGGCTAGTATTGCACTTGTGCGCGTTGTGAGGGCACAACGGCATAGTTCTCATATATATAAGTATTGGATACTTGTGCAAGTGCGATAGGAGGTCGTGTTTCACCGATGGTACGGGAAACAGCTTCGCTCTGGATAGACCCTTCGGAATCCCATTGGTATTATGACTAGGTGTCTATGGGAGGCCGAAATCAAGGTAGGTGTGTATAGTCTTAACCTGAGACTTACATCGCTAATACTTACGACAATCGGTAAACTTTGGTTTTGGTGGTGGGGGATCTTAACTGGTTCTGTGTTCACCTCTTCTGGGTTTATCAGGAATCGTAGTGTATTGGATGTGATGTTGAGACGGAAGTATCACTCCATTCATAGTGGAGATGATGTCACGCAGGATACGGTATTAGTGCTCTTAAGTGATGCGCATCCAATCGTGATATTATGACCAGGTCATGAATATCCGATTATAGAGACTAGTTACCAGACATCCGATATGTGTTTCGGACGGGGCAGACACTTATCCAGCCCCTGCCCTAGCACGTGACTATCCGATACTGGGCCGATATGCACAATACATTAGTATACTACGCTTGATACAGATCTTTGATATTCTTAGAGGATATGTCCGGAGAATTGGGTAGACTTGGTGCTTTGCTAGGAGTCGACCTTGTCTCGTAAATCGGTAGAACGTAGTACTTGGTACGTACGTGATTCGGATACTCCGACGACCGTATTTACTGCCAATATATCCGGGGATCTCATGGGTCGCTTCCCGATAATCCACCGATGATGCACAACTTGCACTCTTGAATAATCTGGGATTATATAGAAGAGAGAGAAAATTAATCTAGGATTATTTACGGAGATATTTTATCTAGGATAAAATATCGTCTAGAGAGAGATAACGATTAATTTGGAATTAATCGGTAAATTAATATATTCGATATATTATACGAAATTAGATTTCGACGCGGAATTAAAATTAGATTTTAATTCGGGCAAACGAGTTAATTAGAATTAATTCGTTAGCGACGTAAATAATAATTTCGCTAGCCGCAATTATTCGATTTAATTAACGTCGCGACGTAAGCTCGATATTTCGGAAATATCGAACCCGAACGCGTGAGTGCACGTGGGCCCACTTTCATTTGGAAATGTGTGGGGCCCATGACACATGTCATATTATGCATTATTTAATTCTAATGCATTGCATGGAGATAATGTACAATGCACTGAATGGTTTTGCATGGAAATTGAGTGTTTGACACTCTAAGCCATTGCATGATTTGTGTCATAAGTTTATTATTAATTTAATAAATATTATGGCATAAATATAAATTGATTTTTTGGTAACAAAAATATCAATAGACAACACATTTTTCTCTCAAACTCTCTCATCTCTCTCACGCCAATAGTGGCTATTCTTCACTGGTTTTGAACCAGTTTGGGCTTGAGCAATAGGGAAGCCAAGAGTGGGTTTTCATGGTGAAAATTCAAGTGCTAGCACACTTACAAGTCTTGCGAAGGTGGTAGGGAGGTTCACCCATGAGGCGGGACTCATCCGACGGAGTTTGGAGCTTCGTTTTGAGACCCGAAACTGCGAAGACAGTGAGCGTGGACTGGTTGCAGTGGCGTGAGCAAGGCAGTGCGTTTTTGGCTTCGATTCGTCTTCAATTCGACATAACCGATCGATGTGAGTATTTCGCTACCTCCGTTGATGTATTCACGCATGTTTTCATGTCTTGTTTGATCTTGGGACCTTAGAAAAACTCAACAGTTGACCCACTCTTAAATGACCTAGATTTGTTCTATAGTTATTTCATTGTGTTGAGACTTGATTTGAATGGAAGAAACATGATTGAAGTATTGGATTTTGTCTATTTGGTCTAATTTGTCCAATTTGAAGAAATTGAAAAATTAGGGTTTAAGACCACTTCCAAATTTGGGGCTTTTCATTTATATGGTGTATTTGGATGTGTATATGATACATATTAAATCTTATATTGATTAGATTTCATTTGCATGTGTTTTGAACAATGGAAATGCAAAATGCACTTACCCCCTCCCCCTTTGTGAAGCTCACGGCCTTGGACCAATTTTTGGGAAATTTAATTTGATAATTTATTTGACATTTGGGACATGTTAAATTCATATTATAAATGATTTAGAATCATTCAAAATTGTTTTGAACAATTTCGGATTAAAAAAAAACAAAATGTTTGGTTAAGGGTAATTCGGTAAATTCACATAAATTTGATTTATAGTGTTTTATTTCATAATTTGATTATTGGATAATAAAATAAATAAGTTTATTTTATTAATCCGAGAAAAATTTTTGAAATCAGAAAATTCTGATTTTCCACTATTCCCTTGCGTTACCGGATTTCCGCAATAAAACCCCTTCAAAATGGTCTCAGAGCGAGTATGATTCTAGGCCCCCTAATATGATTAGCCCTTTAATTCAATGTTTAATCATGTTTTCTTGACTTTATACATGCATGTTATAATCTAATTTGATTAGATTTAGGGTGTATGACACTTAGCGGAAAATCCATAATTAATCAGGTTTAAATGTAATTATGTATTTGATGAATGTTATGTGGTCCATCTTGTCGATATGGTTTATAAATATTTCTCTATGACTACATATGAGACCGTGCCTCTGCTGTGAGGGTGTAGCCGATAGAGATTTATTTATACCGGATGTATATCAGATACTAGATAAATTCAAGCGAAAGCGGAATCCTGAACGTGGCCTAGCTGTCTGGTTACACAAGTAACTTGAGTTTATCAATGACGAGTTTAACCTTGGTACGTCTCCTTGTGGGCCTGCCTTAGCAGCGACAATGAGAAACGACCAGGATCGGAAACCCAGGAGTCACTAGTGAGTGATTGGCAAATGAGTTGTCTACCTGATGAATATACGTAGGTGAGACCGTGCCTCTGCTGTGAGCTGAAATATATTCACGGGATCCAACTTTCTCTATTTGTATTTAATTTAATTATTAAATATTTGTATTCTATTGGGGATTACAGTATTGTATGATTTAGTGGGAGGGGCATTTTTAGATTAACAATCCATGATCTATTTTATGCTTATGATATTATATGAAACTGCTTAAATTTCTGCTAACCGTTTTTCGTGATCTATATGATAGATTTGCGATGGCGGAACCTTCCATAAATCAGTTTGCGCGTATGCTTGATGCGAAAAAACTAAAAGGTGCTGATAATTTCGCCGATTGGGATCTGGATTTGAGGATTGTCCTCGATTCCGAGAGGTTGGGATATGTTCTTGAGGGTCCACTGCCCCTTGCTGTGGCAGAGGACGCTACACCGGAGGAACGTGAAGTCTTCCAAACTTGGAAGGATGATGATTTAAAGGTTAAATCATACATCTTAAGTTCGCTTTCACCGGGACTCAAGAAACAGTATTATGGCATGTCAGATGCTTATACTATGATGACACGATTAAGACAATCGTTTGAGAACCAAGAACAAGTTGTTGTTAATAAGGTCACAATGGAACTGTTCCATGCGCGATTGGATGAGGGGCAAGTTGTTAGCCCACATGTTCTTAAGATGATCGATTTGATCGATCAATTGAGGCAACATAATCTCATTCTGAATGACATTCTCGGTAGGAGTGTCATTCTTGGTTCTCTCTCAGCTTCTTATCGCCAGTTCGTGATGTACTTTAACATGAACGAGATTATCTGTATCTACCAAGATCTGCATAGGATGTTGGTCACGGTGGAAGAGGACCTCAAGAAGGGAGTAACTACTCGCCCTCCAAGACCTACTTCACTTTCTGCTCCTTCCCAGACTTGGTCAAAGGGAAAGAAGAAGAAAAGGAAGAAAAAGAAGGGTCTCGGTCCTCAACCACATGCAAAGATAGCAAAGCCCAAGAGGGCTTCTGAAGACAAGTGTCATCACTGCAGCAAAGTCGGGCACTGGAAAAAGAACTGTCCTGACTACATTGCCCAGCTGAGGAGGGAGAGAGCATCTACATCAGGTACATTTATTTTTCCAGTTATTGATTTATCTTTGGCTTGTGAAGCCGTTACATCCAACTGGATTTTAGATTCTGCTTGTCCCATTCACATTTGCAATTCGTTGCAGGTGCTGAAGGAAAGTAGAAGACTGAAGCCTGGAGAGATGCAGTTGCGATTCGGGAGTGGAGACTCTCTGGATGCAGTTGCAGTGGGAGTATGCGAGATATCATTGCCGAATGGGACACTTTTGTTAAATGACTGTCATTTTGTACCTGGATGTGTAGCTAATATTATATCACTTTTTGTATTGGATACAGAAGGCTTTCGTATTAATATTAAGAACTGTTCTTTGTATTTATATGATAAAAGTAATATTCAGATCCTTTGTTGTCCAAACCAGCATGGTCATTGTACATTGCAAACTTCAAAAGATATTTTAAATACTGGATTTAATAAACGTAGTTTACCTGTAATTAATAATACTGAACTTTGGCGTATGCGGCTGGGTCACATAGGCGTTAAACGCCTTACCCAATTGGTTAGGAATGGTTTGATACCAGATCTTACTATTGAATCCTATCTAACTTGTGAATCGTGTATTCAGGGTAAGATGACCAAAGCTCCATTTTCTGGTGTTGGACACCGCGCTTCTAATTTACTGGAACTCGTAAATTCTGATGTATGTGGTCCACTAAGTCAGACTGCTCACAGTGGTTATTCGTACTTCGTTACCTTTACCGATGATTTGTCACGGTATGGTTATGTGTATTTGATGCGACATAAATCGGAAACCTTTGAAATGTTCAAAGAGTTCCGAAATGAAGTAGAAAAACAACTGGTCAATATATTAAATGCCTTCGATCTGATCGAGGCGGTGAATATATGAGTGGTGAGTTCATGGATTATATGAAGGAGAATGGTATTCTCGCTCAATATAATCCTCCAGGTACTCCACAGCACAATGGAGTATCTGAGAGGAGAAATCGGACTTTATTGGATATGGTCCGATCGATGTTGAGTTTCACAGATTTTCCCTATTACTTATGGGGCTACTCTCTTTTAATAGCTGCACATCTTTTGAATAAGATTTCTTTAAAAGTTGTTCCTACAACTCCGTATGAGATATGGTTCGGTAGGAGACCAAATCTTAGTTACATTAAGGTTTGGGGTTGTCCTGCATATGTCAGGGTGACTCCGCAAGATGAGCTTTCACCACGAGGGCAAAAGTTTAGGTTTGTCGGATATCATTCGAATACTAGGGGATAACTGTTCTATAATACTGAGCATCGAAATGTGTTCGTAGCTCGCTTCACAAAATTTCTAGAAGTAGAATTTTTGTCAGAAGGTGGTAATCATAGACATGTTGAACTTGATGAAGTCCAACCTGAAAACAACGAACCAACGGAGGAACATGAAGTTCAAGTAGATGAAAGACCTTAAACACACACACTCTGTAGGTCAGAAAGGGTATCTAGACCTCCTGAACGCTTGTATTTGATACAAGAAAAGAGTCTATATGTTCTCTTAGTTGAAGAGACTGATCCTTTCACCTATAGAGAATCGATGTTGGACATCGACTCCGTGAAATGGAAAAGTGCCATGAAATCCGAGTTAGACTCAATGGATGAGAATCAAGTTTGGGACTTGGTTCCGTTTCCCGAAGGAATTGTTCCTATCGGTTGTAAATGGGTTTACAAAAGGAAGCGCGAGCCTGACGGTAAGGTTGAAACTTACATGGCCCGACTGGTTGCAAAAGGTTACACACAGCAACCTGGCGTTGACTACGATGAAACTTTTTCGCCAGTAGCAATGCTTAAGTCTATTCGGATTTTGCTTTCTATAGCTGCGTATCATGACAACGAGATTTGTCAAATGGATGTCAAAATGGCTTTTCTAAATGGATTTCTTGATGAAGAAATCTATATGGAACAGCCGGAAGGTTTTGCATCCAGCGAAAACTCGGGTATGGTATGTAAGCTTAAGAAGTCCATTTATGGACTTAAACAAGCTTCACGAAGTTGGAATCTTCGATTCGACGAGATTATTAGATCGTCTGGTTTTCTCAAGAATTCGGAAGAATCATGTGTGTATCAGAAGGATAGTGGGAGCATGGTCGTATTTTTAGTCATATATGTTGATGACATCCTAATCATTGGGAATGATTTAGGTATGTTACAAAGCGTCAAAGCGTACCTCTGTAAGAATTTCTCCATGAAGGACCTGGGAGAAGCTTCCTATGTTTTAGGGATAAAAATCTATAGAGATAGACAAAGGAGGCTGATTGGGTTATCCCAATCAACGTACATAGATAAGATCTTGGAACGGTATAATTTTGGTAACTGTAAAACAGCAAACATACCGTTCAGACATGGGATTCACCTTTCAAAGAAGATGAGTCCACAAACAGAAGATGAGAAGGTTAGAATGTCTAACCAACCTTATGTTTTGTGTTTGGGTAGCATAATGTATGCCATGTTATATACAAGGCCTGATATCAGTTTCGAATTAGCGTAACTAGCAGATATCAGTCCAATCCAGGTAATGACCATTGGATGGCCATTAAACATATCCTCAAGTATCTTAAAGGTACTAAGGATAAGTTAATAATTTATGAGGGGAAACGAACTGCAAGTTAACGGGTATACGGATTCCGATTTCCATCGGATCCCGATGATAGAAAGTCTACATCTGGATTCGTATTTACCCTTAACGGAGGTGCAGTTTGTTGGGAGAGTTTCAAACAGGGATCAACAGGAGATTCCATCACTGAGGCGGAATATATTGCAGCTTTTGAAGCTGCAAAATAGGCTGTGTGGATAAATAACTTATCACAGAATTGGGAGTTGTCCCAAGTATCGAGAATGCGATTCCGTTATACTGTGATAATATTGGAGCCATTGCGCAAGCAAAGGAACCGAGGGCGCATCAGAAGTCAAAGCATGTGGAACACAAATACCACATCATTCGAGAGATTATGTCGCGAGGGGATATTATCGTGTGCAAGATACCAAGTGAAGATAATGTAGCAGACCCGCTGACGAAGGCCATACCTCCGAAGTTGATTGATAAACACGTGGAGTTCATGGGTATTAGATACAATCATTATTGGCACTAGAGCAAGTGGGAGTTTTTGTTGGGGTTGGTGCTCAGAGCGCCAATTCCCGGTTGTATTTCTTTATGAATACTTATGTAAAACGTTATTATTTTGAATAATATATGCAGTTTCTATAATATAATGTATCTTTTAATATGGTAGAGACGTAATGACCTTAGAATGACTAGTCATGGTGTAGTTGCAAAAACGTCGCAACTGACATTGAATTGTATCATGACGTTGTCATTCTCAGACAGTTCCTAGTCAATGTTTAAACTACTTGGTCAGTATAGTAAACCCGTTGAGACCGGTACATGTCGTATACTAGAATATATGATTCCAATGGTTTCTCAATGAACCATAAGTCTTGGAGACTAGTATAGACGTGTAGGTGTTTATAACGGATAAACACTGAACGACTCACTGAAGATTCTTAATGGATGGTACACCAACGTCAATAAGAATCTTATCAGGTTGAGTAGCACTTGTGATTCTTTGACTTGAGATACCATTATAGGCGCATGAGACATCTTCTACACTTAGATGGCATTCACGTCACCGATCTATTAAGATCAGACCTCCGTCTGTTCATTGGGTGTAGATAGATCCTCAAGGTGTCATGTGTGTATCGAGATAGGATCCGTCAGTTCTGTGTATCAGAGCATAGGTAGTCCATATGATTAGCAATCAGATAAAAACCATGGGCCCGTGGTACATTTTAGAAGTTAGTTCTAAATGTTCTTTTTGAGATTGCTAATATAATAGTCGACTGGATAACCCCTATAGAAATTTGACGTTTACATCTATATCTCTGGGATTTATCCGGATACCTGTGACGGAGGAATTATACATTTGCCATGACCTCGACCTGTTTGATTCAGCGAGTTTATCCGTGATCATCATAATTTATGGGTGGATAAATTATGGACACGAAATTGGATTTCGTGACGGATATGCCTGAATCTAGAGAGTCTCACTAATGAAATATACTCGTAGAGCACTAGGGCAATAATTATAAATAATGTTGATTATTTATAAAGTCGTTTAAAGGTTAAACGCAAAATACATATGTAGGGACCCGATAGTCATTTCCTTAATTTTTGTGTATTTGCATTTAATGTTAGATTAATTCAATACACATTAATTAATTGTCAAATTGAGATATTTGACTAATATCATATATATATATATATATATATATATATATGTGATGCATATGATTGACTAGACACTCTAATCAATTTCTCTTTCAACAAAGGAATCATCCTTTACGAAAGATTAATACTATATACAAGAGACACGTTAAATGTCAAATAGTTATACTAACTGTCACACAGTTACATTAATTGTCATACGGATAGTCTTGTTGTGTCCTATATTAGATCATATATAATGCACGACTAATGAGAGTATCTCACAAGTCTATTAGTTTTATATCATTTATGAAACTTTATATCAAATATAACAGAGACTACTCTCACTGCTTTCACGGAGAAAAGAAGATTTAGGTAAACTTTTTACCTTATAAACATCTCATTATTACATTAATAATGATAATGTCGTTAGGATATACAATACTAGAAAGAAATTTGTACGCTCCCACTAACCCTACTATCATATATGTATTTTCTATGCTTTGATAAAATCAGACAATCTGACTGTTATCAAAATTAGAAAACACAGATTTCCGGAAAGCTTATCTGAGTCTACAATAGGCTCTATAAGCTAGTAAATCAAATTGTGATCTTAGCAGAATACAAACTCCAGGGTCATTCTAGAATGAATTCTTCAAACAAAGAAATCACAACGGAACTCTTATTCGAAGAAACCATTCAGGAACATCACTTTGCATTCCTAGCTAAAATACATAGTTTAATATCAACATTAACCAATAGATCTTTATTGTTCAATTAGTATGACTGGAGACAAGTTTCCTCAGAATCTACGATAGATTGCTGAGTATAACCTTTCTCGGTGTCATACTATAAAGGTCAAACCTTTAATAAGCTCATTTTGACCTCCGTCTGTTCATTGGGTGTGGACTGATCCTCATGATATCTTGTGCGTATCAAGATAGGATCCGTCAGTTCTGTGTACGGGGCATAGATATTCAATGTGCAATTAGCAATCTGTTAAATCCATGGGCCCGTGGTACACTGTAGAAGTTAGTTCTGAGTGTTATTAAGAGATTGCTAATAGAATCGTCGACAGGATTATACCTATAGAGATTTGACATTTTTATCGATATATTTGGGATAATCCGGATACCTGTGACGGAGGAATTATACGTATACAGTAATCTCGACCTGTATGATTCAGCGAGTTTATCTGTGGTCGTCATAATTTACGAGTAGGTAGATTATGGACACAAAATTGAATTTCATGACTATATGCCTGAATCTAGAGAGTTTCACTAATGAAACATACTCGTAGAGCACTAGCGCTACTATTATAAATAATAATGATTATTTATAAATCATTTAACGGTTAAACGAAAAATACATGTTTTAAGGTTTACCCGGCCGTTTTCTAATTAGTGTGTATTTAGATTAAATACTTAATTTTATTAAATACACATTAATTAATTATCAAATAAAGTATTTGACACTTGTCTTAAATATATGTATTATGGAATATTTAATGTAAATATTATACATATATTTGGATATTTATATTTGTAATTATCTAATTATTTAATTGTTAAATAATTAGATTAATTAAATATAAATATCTTTTAACTTTAATATGGCAAAATGTAATTGGTAAATTTGTGCATATATTAATTAAAATGGTTGATAACTTGTTTTTTAACATATTTAATATTGATTAAATTTATAAAAAATAAAATTCCCATTTTACCCCTAGAAGTCGGTCATGGCCTTATCCTTTTAAGCTTGGATTTTTTCATTTTGCTTCAACTTTTTGGCTTCAAAATAGATTACAAAATTAGGGATTTGAGAGAAAACCTAAGAGCTAAAGAGGATTTGGGAAGAAAATCATGAAAATTAAGGTAATTTCATATTTTCTTTACTTGAAAATTATTTCTATGCTTTTAAACTTCAACATATGATGTGTTATGTTTTCTCTATTCTCTTGGGTTTATAATAAGTTTGTTTGAAGCATGAATGAAAGATGTTAGCATGTGTATTTAGTAAAGAAAGCTTATTAAATGTTATTAAGCTTACTTTTGGTTATTTGATAACTTGGTAGTCATTCTAGAGTTGCTTATGTTGGACAATTATGACTCATAGCATCACTATTTGTACAGAACATGGTGTTGTTGTAAAAATTAACTATGTGACAAATGAAATTGATCTTTTATCATTTGTAATTGGATTAGCCGGATATATAAATGATAAAAGTCATTATGATTAGTTCTGGATTAATAAGATATGAGACAATATTAATCCACAAAGGTTTAATCATTAAATATCCCTAGTCGTAGTATTATCGAGACTGGACATCGATAATGCAGAATAGGCTAGTATTACACTTGTGCGTGTTATGGAAGAGTAACGACATAGTTCTCATATATTTGGGTATTGGATACTCATGCAAGTGTAATAGGAGGTTGTGTTTACCGATGGTACGGAAACAGCTTCGCTCTGGATAGACCCCTCGGAATTCCATTGGTAGTATGACTATGTGTCTATAGGAGTCCGAATCAGGGTAGGTGTATTTGGTCTTAACTTGAGACTTGCATCGCTAATACTTGCGACAATCAGTATACTTTGGTTTTGGTTGTCCGGGGCTTTAACAGGGTTTGTGTACGCCTCTTCTGGGTATATTGAGAATCGTAGTGTATTGGGTGTGATGTCAAGATGGAAGTATCACTTCAGTCATATCAAGATGATGATCACGTAGGATACAGAACTAGTACTCTTATGTACTGCAGTTATCGGGATAACATGACTAGGTCATGTTTATCCGATTATAGAGACTAGTTACCAGAGATCCGATATATGCTTCGTACGGGGCATACACAATTCCAGCCCCATGCCTAGCATGTGTGTGGGAACACAGGATCTGGGGTGACGCATGCTGTCCCGGGCTCGCGGCCCGGTCGGGAGTACGGAGTAGCCACGGGGGACTAAACTGGAGAATAATGGAGTCGCCACCCGGTGTGAACCGGGAAATGAGATTTAAGGCCGCACTCACCCCTCGCAAGGGAAGACCTCAAACCGTTGGGTTCGTAATGGTCCCTTACTTATGTCACTTGTAATGAAAGGATTTACGTAATAATTTAATCAGGCCTAAGTAACACTTATTTCCAAGAGTATCATGCTTCTAAATCCACATGCATGAAATTAATCATCACAACATACAACATCACATGGCAATCTCATGAACATATTCTCAATCATATGATATGGAAAACTAAGAACAACCTAATCATGCTTGGGTACTATCTCATGATACATCGAATGGATAAATGCAGGAATACAAATAATATGATTGACTACATAATGCAAGAGAGATCACCCAAGAGGCAATTATGCATGAAATATGATGAGACAGACTCAGTTCAGTGTGTGCGCGTTCGTGTAGCGTTCGTAAACTCGTTCGAACGGTAAACAGAAGGTTCGCGTTCGTGTAGCGTTTGATAACGCGTTCGAACGGATCCAGACCTGATGAAACAAAATGCATGCGCGTTCGAGTAGCGTTTGTAAAATGCGTTCGAATGGGAAACAGAAGGTTCACGTTTGTATAGCGTTCGATAACGCGTTCGAACGGGAACAGACCTCATGCACAAGATGTGACACAATACATACATAAAAAAGCAAATAGCGAAATACGAAGCGCGGTGAAGCATCGTGGCGAAAGATTTTAACCTCTTCAATTAGAGGACCTTTCACCGCACTTACTAAGCCCATGCGCTTATCTCAATGTATATAAAAAATAAAGAGAATAACCTTAGACTTCATGTACCCGATTGAACACATCTTACATTCAACCGAATATACGTTAATCGGCGTGGCAAAGCATCATGGTAAAGGATTTTAACCTCTTCAATTAGAGGACCTTTCATCGCACTTACTAAGCCCATGCGCTCGATCACATCATGCATACAAGAATAAAGACAATCATATCAAACTAAGTATATCTGATTGAACATATCTTATATCCAATCGAACACACATCAACCGGCGCGGCAAAGCATTGTGCTAAAGGATTTTAACCCCTCCAAATAGGGGACCTTTAATCCGACTTACTAAGCCCATGTGCTCGATTGTATCATACATACAAAAGTAACTTGCAGAATTCAAATAACGAAAAATAAATAAATCAAAGCTACATAAAATAAAAGAATGTACCGTTTACTCAAGTGGTACGTGGAGTTGTATCCCGAGTACAGATCATACTACCGTCCATTCGAAATCGTCTATGAAATTTATGTCCGGGTTTCCATCCTATATACCACAAGAGGCGACACATTTTCTATTTCATTCAAGCCACAACATGCATCCACAGACGACTCTCATGCGAATAGAATTCAATAAACAATCAAAAGACGAATATAAACTAATGAGAAAAGTGCCCTCAGGTCTAACCTTTTAAATCACCTCTCGGATGTACGGTACACGATCGTCGGAAGGGTGGATGCTACGCAACTCTTCCGGTTCACTGGTTCACTGCTCTCGTTCGTTGTCTTACTGTTTTGAGTCGTCGTTCTCCGTCTTTTGCTGCTGATTTTGACTCCGATTCGCTGCCGTTTTGCTACTGTTTTGCTGCTGTATTTTAGTTACTGTTTTTGGGATGTTTTGGCTACTGTTTTGGGTGTGATTTTCGGTGGTGTTATGGTGTGGTTCGGGGGCTGTTTTATGTGTGTTTTAGGGCTGCTGTGTGGCTGATGAAGTGGGGGCAGTGTGTTGAAGGGGCGAAGGTGAGGCAGTTTGTTAATTGTGTTGTGTTTATGGCGTTGAAGGGCTGTGTGGCATGGGCAGATTTGTGAGGCTTATGGACGTGTAGGGCTGATCGGTTTGTGAAGGTGCTTTTAACGTGAAGGCTTGGGGTTATTTTCTTTTGTGTCTTGTGATTTGTGTGAGTTGTGTGTATATTATGTGTATGAGATAGGGGAGTGCATGTCTTGGTTATGGGTTGTTTATATAGAGAAAGGCTAGGGCTTCACCTTGTCTCAAAGGAAGGGATTTGGCATTAAATGGAGGATTTGATTTTGGTGTTAGACAAGGAAAGCAAGGGATTTGATTTGGTGTTGGATAAGGAAATCAATGGATTGAGGGGGACAAATTTGGTTTAGATTAGGAAGTTAATATTTTTAATTGGTTATGATTGATTTTAATTAGGCATGTCATCTTTTTAATTTGGTATGTGATTTTTAGATTTGTTTTGATTTCACCATTGTTAAATATGTGTTTTAAGTGGGCTTGGGCGTGTGGGCCAAGGCTTGGGCGAATTGGGCTTAATGTGAGGCTAGCAGCAAAACCAGAATTACCGACACCGTTCGAACGCCTCCTCGAACGCGGCACGAACGCCCGCAATCTATTTGTCGTTCGAACGCATACACGAACGCAGCACGAACGAAAACAGTGAACCTTGTTTATTCTGAATTTCCCCTTCCGATGTCCGTTTTCCGTGACCTCCGTCACTTAAAAGGTAGTGTCTCCAAATGAGACTCATCATAGGGACTTATGTGCAAAAATACAGTGCCTATAGTCACCCCCACTTTGATGGGACTTGTTTAATGTGTAACAGTGACAATCCTATCAAAGTTATGCAATGCATTTTCACTTACCTGGCTCGCCAACTGCCACTTGACTTTCCACGTGTTGAGTTGAGTTGATTTGGGTGGTGAGGTGCTGCGACCCCTGGTTCATTCCCGAACCGTGCTGTGATGTGGTCCATTCTCGAACCGTTACCATGAGATGTCCATTCCTGAACTGTTACTGTGAGTTGTCCATTCTCGAACTATTTTTGTAAGGTGGTCCATTCCCGAACCGTTACTGTGAGGTGGTTCATTCCCGAACCGTGCTTCCATTCTTGGAGTGCCATTGCCGGCTTGTTCATTCCTGAACTCTGCTCCATTCTTGGATTGCCATTCTCGGCTTGTTCATTCTTGAACTCTGCTCCATTCTTGGATTGCCATTCTCGGCTTGTTCATTCTTGAACTCTGCTCCATTATTGGATTGCCATTCTCGGCTTGTTCATTCTTGAACTCTGCTCCATTCTTGGATTGCCATTCTCAGCTTGTTCATTCTTGAACTCTGCTCCATTCTTGGATTGCCATTCTCGGCTTGTTCATTCTTGAACTCTGCTCCATTCTTGGATTGCCATTCCCGGCTTGTGATGCAATGGGCCTCAACCCTAGGACTCATCCCCAAAACTGATAGTGATGTGGGCCTCGACCATGGGAATCATCCCCAAAACTGATGCTGAAGTGGGCCTCGGCCCTAACTGTTACTGATATGGGCCTCGTCCCCAGACTGATACTGATATGGGCCTCGCCCCCCAGACTGATACTGCTGATATGGGCCTCGCCCATGTGATGCATTCCTGAAGACTGCTGACATTGTACTGTTACTGCTTCTGGTTGGCTTGCATTCGACGCTTGTTTTTTTCCTTTGAAACTTGTTATTACAAAACAGAACAAACACGAAAGGATGCAAAATGTGTTACGTGTATGCATGCATGAATGTTCCTATCCCGTCGGGTTAGGTCTTCCGTCAATTCTCTTGGTGACTACTTAGCCTTATTTTCCTCAGGCAAGCTACTTCTTCAATCTGTCTATGTTGATCGGCTCGGTGAACTAATTCCCTTCCAAGTCTGATATTTTCACTGCCCAATTTCTGAATGTCTATCTTATCTTTTCTGTTTACTTATTTCGAAGGTTCCCCGTGTTCATCACTGGATTCCATAGTACCAAGGTTGAATACTTTTCTCAAATATACTCATATTACAGAAGAGATTCAGCGAAATGAACGTCTTTATTATCGTTGAGGAAAAGAGTTCAAACAAGTAACAAAATCAATGTCTTTTAAGAAAACTGGATCAAATAGACTAGGAGGAACATCTCCATCATCCGCAGCACTGTCTTCTTCCTCGGCCTATGGTTCTTCACTGTCATCCATGTAAGAAGCTTGGTGGTTGAGGGTTTGAAGGACAAAAGTTTCGGGCAATTCAGAGTTGATCATGTAGGTGGGTGGTAGAAAAGAGTGGTAGTTTGGTGGAGGGTTTCTGTGTGTGTTGGGTTGTTCTTTTCATGGGTTGGGTATTTTATGGGAATCTATGAGATCTTGAATTTCATGCATGAGGCGGGTGTAGTTGTCGGTGTCATGGCCTTGTAGTTGGTGGAAGTGACAATAAAGGTTCATATTTATGTGTGGCGGTGGGGGGTGTTGAAGTTGTTTGCTTTCTAATGGTTTCAAGATTCCTTGTCCCTGTAACTTTTCAAATACCTTCGACAAAGGTCTACCAAGGTTGGAGAATTGCCAGTTCCTGATGGCAGCAACCTCGACAGTAGCGGGCTTAGTCTCAGAATGCCCCCCAAAAGTCCGCCTATTCTGGCCATAGAACTTTCTGTTTTCAGCCTCCTCTTCCTCAACATCCATGACAGTTTCCCTCAACTGTCGAAAATCAGAAATCATCGGAGTCATCCTCCTCAGCTTACCATAAATAGAGGGCTTGGTGCCCTTGATAATCATCTTAATTTGGTCTTTCTCTGAAGGCCGAGTCTGCATTATCAAAAGCTGGCTTCTCCAGCGATCCACATACTCTTTGAAACTTTCCTCTGGCTTCTGCTTAGTGTTCTCCAAATCACGGAGTGACAAGTCAATTTCTAAGTCTGTAACATACTGCTTCAGAAAAGCATCAGCTAGTTCCTTCCAATCTTCCTTAACCTTCTTCTTAAGGCTATGATACCAAACCACAGGTGCTCCCTCGAGTGACATCCCAAACATCTTTTGGACTTGGCGCTGTGATAGGCCCATTGAACTCATGACTGAGACATATTGCTGCAAATGGACTCTAGGGTCTCCATTCCCATTAAACTTGGCCATGTCGGGCATTTTAAACTGAGCTGGCAGCTGTTCTCCGAAGGTCATTGCCTCATAATCTAGCAAATCCTCGTTTTTACCCCTCATTTTGCGGGTAATTTTTTCAACCTGATCTCGAAGCTTCTGAAATTCTGCCATAGACCCAATCACTTTACCTATTGCATACTCTGCCATGTCATCATCAAAAATGGGGATATCATCCCCCAACCCATTCGGAGGCTCTTCGCGCCTCACATTCTCAGAATTTCACCCAGCACGGGGCACAGCCATATTTGTCATGGCAGTAGTCAAGGCTTGCAACTGTTCAGTGACCTTGGCGAGACCGTTTTCCAACTGATCCATACGGGATACCTCAATATCTGATTCACTCATGTATGTTCCCAATATTTTGGTGAGTCTTCCCTTTTCCCTAACCCAACGGGAATCTATGATGGCTTTCAGAACACAAGGGTTAACATGACGTATGTATGCATGGGGTGCATGAGATGCATGTAACATATATAACATACTAAATCAACTAAAATTTTCAAACAAATCGGCCCGTTATCATTTTAGAAGCTTCTGGGCTAACTGTCATAGGAGTGAACTCGTCCCAGTTTAAATGGCCCAACAAGTTCACATCTCATGGCAAGGAACCCAACTAAATCCAAATGGTAATGTTCCGAACACAAGCACAAAGTGGCCCATCAACACTTAGAAGCCTTTTGCCCAATCGTCATAAACCAGTTTAAATGGCCCAACAAGCCCATATCACATGACAAATGGTCCAAATGGATCCAAACAGCGATGTTCCCAAACACAAGCATAAAAGAAAGATAATGCAAACATAAAACAATAATTTCTACAGAATGGCCCATCAACATTTCAGAAGCTTTGGGCCCACTGGTCATAAGGTACGAACTAGCCCCAGTTTAATTGGCCCAGCAAGTCCGCATTTCTGACAATGGTCCAACTGCATCCAAATGAGGATGGTCCACAAGCTCATACTCAAAGAAATAATTGTTACTTTAACCATACAATCCCGGTCTATGGGTGGGTTCGCAGGAGTGTAGACAAAGTCTCTCATCGGCGAAGGATGGCCCACAACTAGGTCTCCCCAATCAAGGGTTCGAGCAACCAAGTGAGCGCAACCTTTTATATACACTAAGGTACGTGCCAATGAGCTATGGTGTGTGATTGACTGTCAAATGGATTTCCCGTTGCAGATTCCCTAGAGGGAAGGTGGAGCGAGGCTCACTTAAATACCCAAGCCTCTTAGGCTCTTATCGCTTGGTGTCGGGAATAACAACGAGTCCTCCAATTAGTCCATCACAATAGGCTACGAGTAGATGGCCATATAGGTGCCTTCACAGCTTTTCCTTCTAGGAAGGTAGTGAATGAAGAAAGACACCAAACCATTACCGAGCCTCAAGATGCCCTTGATTAAACCCTTATTTTATCCACTATAGACACGGTCAATTAGAACATAAATCCAAACATTACAAGACAATATTCCGGGGCCGATTCTATATCCCCAGTGGAGTCGCCAGACTGTGGGAACACAGGATCTGGGGCGACGCATGCTGTCCCGGGCTCGCGGCCCGGTCGGGAGTACGGAGTAGCCACGGGGGACTAAACCGGAGAATAATGGAGTCGACACCCGGTGTGAACCGGGAAATGAGATTTAAGGCCGCACTCACCCCTCGGAAGGGAAGACCTATACCCATTGGGTTCGGAATGGTCCCTTACTTATGTCACTTGTAATGAAAGGATTTGCGTAATAATTTAATCAGGCCTAAGTAACACTTATTTCCAAGAGTATCATGCTTCTAAATCCACATGCATGAAATTAATCATCACAACATACAACATCACATGGCAATCTCATGAACATATTCTCAATCATATGATATGGAAAACTAAGAACAACCTAATCATGATTGGGTATTATCTCATGAATACATCGAATGGATAAATGCAGGAATACAAATAATATGATTGACTACATAATGCAAGAGAGATCACCCAAGAGGCAATTATTCATGAAATATGATGAGACAGACTCAGTTCAGTGTGTGCGCGTTCATGTAGCGTTCGTAAACGTGTTCGAACGGTAAACAGAAGGTTCGCGTTTGTGTAGCATTTGATAACGTGTTCGAACAGATCCAGACCTGATGAAACAAAATGCATGCGCGTTCGAGTAGCGTTTGTAAAAAGCGTTCGAATGGGAAACAGAATGTTCGCGTTCGTATAGCGTTCGACAACGCGTTCGAACGGGAACAGACCTCATGCACAAGATGTGACGCAATACATACATAAAAAAAGCAAATAGCGAAATACGAAGCGCGGCGAAGAATCGTGGCGAAGGATTTTAACCTCTTCAATTAGAGGACCTTTCATCGCACTTACTAAGCCCATGCGCTTATCTCAATGCATATAAAAAATAAAGACAATAACCTTAGACTTCACGTACCCGATTGAACACATCTTACATTCAACCGAATATACGTTAATCGGCGTGGCAAAGCATCATGGTAAAGGATTTTAACCTCATCAATTAGAGGACCTTTCATCGCACTTACTAAGCCCATGCGCTCGATCACATCATGCATACAAGAATAAAGACAATCATATCAAACTTACTATATCTGATTGAACATATCTTATATCCAACCGAACACACATCAACCGGCGCGGCAAAGCATTGTGGTAAAGGATTTTAACCCCTCCAAATAGGGGACCTTTAATCCGACTTACTAAGCCCATGTGCTCGATTGTATCATACATACAAAAGTAACATGCAGAATTCAAATAACGAAAAATAAATAAATCAAAGCAACATAAAATAAAAGAATGTGCCGTTTACTCAAGTGGTACGTGGAGTTGTATCCCGAGTACAGATCATACTACCGTCCATTCGGAATCGGCTATGAAATTTATGTCCGGGTTTCCATCCTATATACCACAAGTGGCGACACATTTTCTATTTCATTCAAGCCACAACATGCATCCACAAATGACTCTCATGCGAATAGAATTCAATAAACAATCAAAAGACGAATATAAACTAATGAGAAAAGTGCCCTCAGGTCTAACCTTTTAAATCACCTCTCGGATGTACGGTACACGATCGTCGGAAGGGTGGATGCTCCGCAACTCTTCCGGTTCACTGGTTCACTGCTCTCGTTCGTTGTCTTACTGTTTTGAGTCGTCGTTCTCCGTCTTTTGCTGCTGATTTTGACTCTGATTCGCTGCCGTTTTGCTACTGTTTTGCTGCTGTATTTTAGTTACTGTTTTTGGGATGTTTTGGCTACTGTTTTTGGTGTGATTTTCGGTGGTGTTATGGTGTGGTTCGGGGGCTGTTTTATGTGTGTTTTAGGGCTGCTGTGTGGCTGATGAAGTGGGGGCAGTGTGTTGAAGGGGCGAAGGTGAGGCAGTTTGTTAATTGTGTTGTGTTTATGGCATTGAAGGGCTGTGTGGCATGGGCAAATTTGTGAGGCTTATGGACGTGTAGGGCTGATCGGTTTGTGAAGGTGCTTTTAACGTGAAGGCTTGGGGTTATTTTCTTTTGTGTCTTGTGATTTGTGTGAGTTGTGTGTATATTATGTGTATGAGATAGGGGAGTGCATGTCTTGGTTAGGGGTTGTTTATATAGAGAAAGGCTAGGGCTTCACCTTGTCTCAAAAGGAAGGGGATTTGGCATTAAAGGGAGGATTTGATTTTGGTGTTAGACAAGGAAAGCAAGAGATTTGATTTGGTGTTGGATAAGGAAATCAATGGATTGAGGGGGAACAAATTTGGTTTAGATTAGGAAGTTAATATTTTTAATTGGTTATGATTGATTTTAATTAGGCATGGCATCTTTTTAATTTGGTATGTGATTTTTAGATTTGTTTTGATTTCACCATGTGTTAAATATGTGTTTTAAGTGGGCTTGGGCGTGTGGGCCAAGACTTGGGTGAATTGGGCTTAATGTGAGGCTAGCAGCAAAACCAGAATTACCGACGCCGTTCGAACGCCTCCTCGAAAGCGGCACGAACGCCCGCAATCTGTTTGCCGTTCGAACGCATACACGAACGCAGCACGAACGAAAACAGTGAACCTTGTTTATTCTGAATTTCCCCTTCCGATGTCCGTTTTCGGTGACCTCCGTGACTTAAAAGGTAGTGTCTCCAAATGAGACTCATCATAGGGACTTATGTGCAAAAATACAGTGCCTACAATGTGACATTCGATACTGGATCGTTATACGCAATACTACGTATATTACGCCTGATACAGATTACATATTCCTTAAAAAAATATTTCTGGAGAATCAGGTAGGCACATTGTTTTGCTAGAAGTCAACCATGTCTTGTGAATCGGTAAAAATGTGGTACGGGGTACGCACATATTCGGATAGTCCGATGACCAGATTTACTGCCAACATATCCAGGGATCTCATGGGTCGCTTCCCGAAGATTCACCGATGACGTATGACTCGCATATTATTAATCTCGGATTAATTATAAGAGAGAGAAAATTAATCTAGGATTAATTACGGAGAATTTTATCTGGGATAAAATTCAATTAGAAGAGAGAGAACGATTAATTTGGAATTAATCGATTAAATAATATATTTGATATATTAAATGAAATTAGATTTCGACGAGGAATTAAAATTGGATTTTAATTCGGGCGAATGAATTAATTTAGAATTAATTCGCGAGCGACGTGAATAATAATTTTGCTAGGTATAATTATTTAATTAAATTTGATTTAATTAAGTCGCAACGGAAAATTCTTTAATTCGAAATTAACGAACCCGAGCCCAGGATGTGTTTGCAGGCCCACTCGGATTTTGAATCAAGTGGGGCCCACATGTCACATCACTTGTCACTTTATTTGCTTTAAAGTGATGGAAGTTAGTGAGCTTAATTTTGGTAACTTGTTGCTTACACCATTTTGACTTGTGATGGACATTTTACTAACTACAATTTTGGTAAATGGATTGGATTTTTGAAATCAATAAAAACATTTAAAAAAATGGAAAACTCACATACTCTCTCTACACACCAAAACCGTGAACTTTATCTTCTTCCTCTCCCATTTGGCTTGGCCGAATCTATCAAAGAACAAGAAGAAATTGTTGCAATTTTTCTAAGTGCTAGCACACACAAGGAGTCATTCAAAGGTGTTAGGGAAACCTATCCTTGAGCTTGGAATCAAGATCAAATCTTGGAGCATTGATTCAACATTCAAAGAGGAGCTTGGAGCACAACACAAGGAGCAAAAATTTTGAACTCTCCGCCAACATCAAAGCCAATCAAAGTGAGTATTTCCGCCATCTTATACTTTGCGTATTCACGCATTTCATATGCTTAATTTGATCTTGGTTTGACCTAGAAAACCCAACAATGGTATCAGAGCCATAATTGAGCATGAAATTGAATTTAGGGTTCTTAAACTTTAATTTGGGATTTTTTGATTTGAGCATGATTTCTTCAAATTGATTGGTTGAGTATGCTTAGATTATGATAACTAAGAGTTATGCATGATGAATTTGGAGAAAAATTAATTAGATTAATTTTTCCCTAATTGCTTACCTTGGCCGAATACATAAGGACCCTTGTAGGTCATGGTGGTTTTCATTTAAGCCATTGGATGTGTTTAAAATGTTAGGATATATTGATTTGTGATTTAATTGGATTGAAATCAAAATCGGATATAAAAATCCCTTATTGTCGTGAGCTATAGGAAGCATGTTGGAATTGATTTTGCTTCAATTTGTGTTTGACATAAGTTGATTATTTAAAGCATGATTAATTAGTGTAATTGGTATTTTGGAAATATTAGTTTAACTAAGTAATTATGGCTATACACTTTAGTTAATTAAATTGTGATATTTGGAATGTTGGAATTTAATTAATTAGGCTTAATTTGGAATTGGGCCATTAATGTTGTATTTGGGCTTAATGGGCTTGGTTGGGCCAACTTTGGTTTAGGATAATTGGTTGGATCCAATTGAGCCTAAAACCATTTCCATAAAGTACAAATATGATAATTGGGCCTTTAAAAATTTAATTGGGCCTAATGGGCCAAAATTAATTTTGTGGCAAATGGTGATTCCTTATTGGGCTTTGGTTGCCAAAGTCCATGCCTTATAAATTAATTGAAAGCCTATTAGACTTTAATTAAATTGACATTGGATGTTAATCGGGCTTTTTGAGACCCGTTAAGATTAGATCTAGAATCTAAGTCGCAAAGACTCATTAATAAAGTGTAATTATTTAATTTGGAATTAAATATGGAATTAGTATTGAATACAAATTAAATTGGATTTAATATTGTAGTTTGATATAATTCAAGAATTTGTACTTTGAGTACTTATTCTTAAACGAGTTGGACTCGCGCAAATCAAATCGTTGTTTGAACATTGGATGGTCATTAATCAAAGATTAATTAATTGGATTAGATTGATTGATAACATGTTTTGTGTGAATACATGGATGTGATGTATGAATAATGTATATCGGATGGATATTAGATGGGTGAGGGAAATTTTGGAAATTGTTGTAATAAATTTCGAATTTATTAAATTGGACCTGCGTGTCCAGCCTATTACCTCTTAATTCCTTGTATTTCTCTTCTCACCTATTCCCCTCAATGTAAATGAGGTTTCTTTAGAAGTGTTATGTAATTGGGTAGAAGTAAGAATAATGCTAGCGGGAGAGAGGAAATGGAGAGATTTGTTCTAGGAACAAAATATTTTAAATATCCATCCGCATATCAATATTAATTTATTTATCGCGCCTTATTATGCTTTTAGGATGCATGCTTAAGGGTGTATGATGAGACCCAATCAAAGATAATTAATTGGTTGCCAATTACGGGAAAAACCCTCAACAAATATTAAGCGTTTTCCTTCCATTGAGTGATTCTCTCTCAAGATCCAAGATTGGCACTGGTTTGTTGGCCAAAGTCAAGACCTTAGTCCATCGCGGATGTGTTTGAATCATGAAGGCTTTGTTCCATATCGTATGTCTTATCCAATTTGTGATTTGTTGGCCAAAGTCAAGATCACTTCTTGTCCATCGACATCGATTACGAAGCTTTCCAAAGTCAATGGGTCCTGCTTAACTGGAATCATTAAGCTTGTTGTTCCAAATCCAAGGCTTAGTTGATTCAGAGGAAAAGGTTAGGAAAATATATTGGATATATTGGCATATATATTATATATATGTTTCGGACTTGGAGGTCCACATACTGGATCTAGGAATTGGATGAGATCCAATTGATCTTAGAGATCTACCTAGTTAAGTTTCATACAACTTGTTGGCCAAAGTCAAGTTTGTGTGTTATTTAACGGGATCCTAGCCCACTAGGAAACTAGGTTTCCCGAGTACTCCACAGATGGTTAGAGGCTCGCCGAAAAATAGTGGGAGGCAAGTATTAAATTTGCAATTTCGTTTAGATACTTGCCAATACGTGCTCATTTCAATTTTTCGTCATTATTTAAATAAATATATTAGTTGGACTAATATTTAATTGTTGTTTTAAATTAAACAGTTGGACTGTATTCAAACTACTTCATTTATAGTTGATTATATAATTGGATTATAGTAATCAATATATTTGAATTTAACCAATCAAATTATAGTTGATTATATAATTAGACTATAGTAATCATTATATTCAATTGTACCTGAAATCGTTGATTGGGTAGTTGGACTATTGGAATCAAGATAATTGAAATATTAACGTTTAGAACATAATCCTGGGTGAAAATGTCTTTAAACGGCTCTAATTTTCATATTGGGAATAAAACCTCAGGATATTCCTGGGAACTGAGAAGTTACTCTATCTGATAGAGCAACCTCTTAGGCCTAAGCCCGGAGATGAGCAAATAGTAGAACATGATCTTTGGAAGATTCATGTGATGATAAATTTAGTGCTCAATCCATTATGCTTGCCGCAAAGACTTCTTAATTTCTTCGTCAGAACTAAAGATTAGATCTTTATAGTATGATATTGAAATTGAAGGATCTTCATAGATCTAACCTTAGATCTTAGAAGTACTAATTGCAATAGAAAACTCTTGGAGAGTTAATGGCTATGCTCAAGAAGACAAAGCCAGAGTTTACAAAAGGGCAAGAAGCGCAAGGCGCATCTTACTTCGACATCCCAGATGGCCAAGGCTTGGCCGAAGGCTTTTGGGATGTGGAAAAAGGGCAAAGGTAAAATCGTCACAGTCTTCTGGGAAGACAAATGACATATCCCAAGATGTCTACCTAAAATATGGCAAACGGGGTCACTGAAGCGTGACTGCCGTATGGACAAGGCAGACATGAAGGAAGTGAAGACGGGCAAGGCTCCGGCTTCAAGTATGTTTGTCATAAACATATCCACTACTAGTTTCAAAATTGGATTTTAGATACTGGATGTGGTACATAAATATGTACTGATGTGCAGAATCTACTGATGAGCATGATACTGACTTCAAATGAGATCCACCTGCGAGTCGGAAACATGACGAGAGTCGCTGTTTTAACCGTAGAATCCTAAGTTTAGGAACTACCCTTTGGGCATATACCTGAATTAAGAAACTGTTATAATGTACCTAGTTTGACTAGAAACATTATCTCTGTATCTATGTATAACCCGTTGCCGGTATACCTTTATATTCTAAAACACCAAGTGTTTTATTTTATAAAGATGATATTGAGATAAACACATTAGATGTGAATAACAATATTTATATTTTGAATATAAATGAATGTCAAACGTATAACATGACAAACAAATAGTTCAAACTGAATTAATCAGATGAGACTTATTTATGGCATTGTTGTCTGGGACACATTAACAGGACTCTTATATCCACACTTTCAAAGAGTGGGTACTAGGACGGATTTGATTCTATTCAAATAATATCTACAAATCTAGTTTATTAGGCAAAGTGCCTAAAACACCTTTTACTTGGTAAAAGTGCAAGTGTCACCGATCTGTTAGCCCTCGTTCATTGTGACGTAAGTAGGCCCATGTCTAGCTAGGCTAGAGGTGGACATGAATACTTCGAAACCTTTACGGATGTGGCATCGCGTTATGGTTATGTGTTTCTTTTGAAACATAAATCGAAAACTTTTGATAAATTCAAAGAGTTTCGACATGAAGTAGACAGACAGACCAGCTAAAGTATTAAACCGTCACAGTTAGACCGTGGTGGAAAATACTTAAGCAATAAGTTTCTCGATTACCTGAAAGAGTATAGTATTCTTTCACAGTGGACTTCTCCCGGAACACCTCAATTGAGCAGTGTGTCCAAACGGAGAAACCGAATTTTGTTGGACATGATAAGGTTAATGATGAGTCGCTCTGAGCTACCATTTTCCTTCTAGGAATATGCATTTAACAGTGCAATACTTATTTTGAATAAGGTTCCATAAAAATATGTTGGACATACTTCATATTAGATATGAACAGGAAAGAAACCAGGTTTTCTCATTCCTGAAGATTTGGGTATGCTGGGCATATGTTTGATACCAAACTAGAACCCAAATTGGATAAGTGCCTAATTTGTAATTGGTTATCCTAGGGAAACCAAAGTATAGTACTTATATAACTCACAAGAGAACAATTTAATTGTTGCTCTCCATGCGGTTTTCCTAAGAGGAATACCTATATGCAGTGGTAAGTGGGAGGAAAGTAAAACTCGATGAAAATCAGAGTAATACTGTTCCAGGCACCGATTCCTTAATGGAACACAAACAGTTCATCAGGAATGAAACTGTACCACAATCTTCGAATACACAAGAACCGCGTAAGTCGGAGAGAGTCAGAAAACAACCTGGGTAGTGTGGGTTTCTGATCTCACCTCATGAAGATGTCAATCTTATTGAGGAATACGAACTGGCTACGTATGAGAGAGTGATACAAGGTATAGACTCCTTTCATGGCAAAGTGCCATAATATCCGAAATGAATTCCATGTCTACCAACCAAGTTTGGACACTAGTTGATGTACCGGAAGGCATTGTGCCTATTGGTACTATATAGGTCTTCAAGGAAGACATACATGGATGACAACATACAAACGTACAAAGCTAGGCTTGTAGCGAAAAAGGTATCGTTATCAATATTGTGTCGATAACGACAAAACCTTTTATCCATTGCCATGATTAAATTCATTTGGATAATGCTTGCTAATGCTGCATGTTTCATTTATGAAATATGGCAGCTGAACGTCAAAATCGCTTTCCTTAAACGGAAACCTTTTGGAGTACCAAAATAAGCAAACAAGGTTTGCAAGTTAATTCAATCCATTTATGGATTGAAGCAAGCATTGCGTTCTTGGAACTATCAATTTGATGTAATCATAATGATATATGATTTAATTCAAAACAAAGATGATTCTTGTGTATATAAGAAGGTTAGTGGGAGCGCATTGACAATAATTGTCTTATATAATGATGACATATCATTTCTTGGAAATGACATTCCCATAATACAATCGGTGAAAGCTTGGCTTTCAAGAAAATTCTCCATATAATACTTGGGAGAGACAACATTTATTCTAGGAATAAGGATCTACTGGGATAGATCTAAAATTTGTTGGCACTCTCCGAGAACTCGTACATTGAAAGATATGTACGCGACCTGGTGTCTCATATACTTTGAGCATATGGAGTCACAATTAAGGCAATCCAAGTGATAGTCACTGGATTGATGTTAAGAACATCCTTAAGTATCTTAGACGAACTAAGGATGCTTTCTTATACATGGAGAAGGAGAACTTGAAGTGACTGGGATCACCGTTGCAAGTTTCCTAACCGAAAAAGACGACTGTAAGTCGCAATAAGGGTACTATATAATTTGAATAACGGAACAGTGAGCTGGAAATCTTCCAAGCAAGATATTGTTGCCGAATAAACAATAAAAGCGGAATATTGTTGTAACTGAGGCAGCAAAATAAGCAATTTTGGATCTATATAATTCTAATTGGATTAGGTATAGTTCTGTTAGCAGCTGAGCTAGGCCTCAGCTCAGGCTAAAGAATTAATGGTCTCATCAACGATCCAAGTATGTACTTCAAATAGTTTCAACTGATTCGTCGGATCATACATTGTGGCGATGTGATGATCGTATAAATCGCATCAGATGATAACCTTGCAAATCCGTTGACGAAAGCTGTTTCTCAGTAGAAGTTTGAGTGACCCGTACATAGTTCAGGTGTAGGACACTTGAGTGATTGGCTATAGGCCAAGTGGGAGATTGTTGGACAATTATGGCTCATAGCATCACTATTTGTACATAACATAGTGTTGTTGTACAAATTAATTATGTAACAAAGGAAATTGCTCTTTTATCATTTGTAATTGGCTTACCGGGATATATAAATGATAAAAGTCCATATGATTAGTTCCAGGTTAATAAGATATGAGACAATATTAATCCACTAAGGTTTAATCATTAAAATATCCCTAGTCGTAGTATTATCGAGATTGGACATCGATAATGCGGAATAGACTAGTATTACACTTGTGCATGTTATGGGAGCATAACGGCATAGTTCTCATATATTTGGGTATTGGATACTCATGCAAGTGTAATTGGAGGTTGTGTTTACCGATGGTACGGAAACAACTTCGCTCTGGATAGACCCCTCGGAATTCCATTGGTAGTATGACTATGTGTCTATGGGAGTCCGAATCAGGGTAGGTGTATTTGGTCTTAACTTGATACTTGCATCGCTAATACTTGCGACAATCAGTATACTTTGGTTTTGGTTGTTCGGGGCTTTAACAGGTTTGTGTACGCCTCTTCTGGGTATATTGAGAATCGTAGTGTATTGGGTGTGATGTCAAGATGGAAGTATCACTTCAGTCATATCAAGATTATGATCACGTAGGATACGGAACTAGTACTCTTATGTACTGTAGTCATCAGGATAATATAACTAGGTCATGTTTATCCGATTATAGAGACTAGTTACCAGAGATCCGATATATGTTTCGTACGGGGCATACACAATTCCAGCCCCAGGCCTAGCATGTGACATTCGATACTGGATCGTTATACGCAATACTACGTATATTACGCCTGATACAGATTACATATTTCTTAAAAGAATATTTCTGGAGAATTGGGTAGGCACGGTGTTTTGCTAGAAGTCAACCATGTATTGTGAATCGGTAAAAATGTGGTACGGGGTACACACATATTCGGATAGTCCGATGACCAGATTTACTGCCAACATATCCAAGGATCTCATGGGTCGCTTCCCAAAGATTCACCGATGACGTATGACTCGCATATTATTAATCTCGGATTAATTATAAGAGAGAAAATTAATCTAGGATTAATTACGGAGAATTTTATCTGGGATAAAATTCAATTAGAAGAGTGAGAACGATTAATTTGGAATTAATCGATTAAATAATATATTTGATATATTAAATGAAATTAGATTTCGACGAGGAATTAAAATTGGATTTTAATTCGGGCGAATGAATTAATTTAGAATTAATTCGCGAGCGACGTGAATAGTAATTTTGCTAGGCATAATGATTTAATTAAATTTGATTTAATTAAGTCGCAACGGAAAATTCGTTAATTCGAAATTAACGAACCCGAGCCCAGGATGTGTTTGCGGGCCCACTCGGATTTTGAATCAAGTGGGGCCCACATGTCACATCACTTGTCACTTTATTTGCTTTAAAGTGATGGAAGTTAGTGAGCTTAATTTTGGTAACTTGTTGCTTACACAATTTTGACTTGTGATGGACATTTTACTAACTACACTTTTGGTAAATGGATTGGATTTTTGAAATCAATAAAAACATTTAAAAAAATGGAAAACTCACTTACTCTCTCTACACACCAAAACCGTGAACTTCATCTTCTTCCTCTCCCATTTGGCTTGGCCGAATCTATCAAAGAACAAGAAGAAATTGTTGCAATTTTTCTAAGTGCTAGCACACACAAGGAGTCATTCAAAGGTGTTAGGGAAACCTATCCTTGAGCTTGGAATCAAGGATCAAAGCTTGGAGCATTGATTCAACATTCAAAGAGGAGCTTGGAGCACAACACAAGGAGCAAAAGTTTTGAACTCTCCGCCAACATAAAAGCCAATGAAAGTGAGTATTTCCGCCATCTTACTTTTCGGATTCACACATTTCATATGCTTAATTTGATCTTGGTTTGACCTAGAAAACCCAATAGCTTAGCCACTCATAAATGACCTAAAATTTTTATTGAGTTGTTTCATGGTGGTGAGACGTGTTTGGTATAGTAAGGATTGAATTAAAGTTTTGAATTTAATTAATTTGGTGTTAATTGGCCAATTAGATAATTTTGAGAAATTAGGGTTCATAACCCACTCCAAATTTGAGTATTTTCATATATGTGTTAATTAATGATGTGTATATGATGCATACTAATTTTGGTGTTGATTGGACTTGATCTTGAATGGTTTTGAACCAATTTGGACTAAAGTGCAATTTTTGGAAACTTGAGGGACCTCTCGGAAATTTTGGAAAAATTATTTTCTTGAATTGCAACTTGTATTTTGACATGTATGACATGTATACATAATTTTGGTAATGATTGAGAATCACCTAATTATGTATTTGACAAATTAGGACTAAAATGATCAAAATGTAAAGTTTAGGGGCATTTCCGTAATTACTGAAAAATCTGAAAATTTTTCAGATTTATGTTTTTAATGTATTTTTGATGTACAAATCATTTTTTTTGTGATTGGAAATCATCTAAGTTTGTTTTGAACAACTTAGGACTAAAATGATGAAAATTGAAAGTTTTGGGGTCTTAAGGTAATTTACTGAAATTATGATTTCCGGGTTAAAAATTTCTGTTTTGAGTATTGAATGATTAAAATAAATAAGTTTATTTTAATTATCCAAGAAAAATTAAAGAAATAGGAAAATTTGATTTTCCGCATTCCGCTGTGTAACCCGGGTATTTTGCCCATAACCCCGGGCCCATGGATTTAATAGATTGCTAATTCCATATTGAATACCTTTGCTCTGTACACAGAACTGACGGATCTTATCTTGATACACACAGGATATCCTGAGGATCAGTCCACACCCAACGAACATGCAGAGGTTTGATCTAAATAGATCGATGACGTGACTGCCATCAAAGTGTGGAGGATACCTCATACATCCACAATGGTATCTCAAGTCAAAGGACCACTATGCTTACTTGACCCGAGAAGATTCCTATTGACGTTGGTGTACCATCTATTAGGAAATCTTGGGTGAGTCGTTTAGTGTTTATCCAATATAAACACCTACATGTCTATACGAGTCTCTTTATACTCATGGTTCATTGGGATAGACCATCAGACCAAGTCTCGATATACGATGTGTACTGGTCTCAGCAGACTTTACTAACCGACTCGTGTTAGTAAATCTTGACCAGGAACTTTATTTGATAATATACTTCTAGTAGTGATGCTTCCCAATGTCAATTACAAACTACTTTGTAACTGCGCACTACATTATATATTATCGGGTCTTTGTCTAATATATACACATCACTAAATCCTATTTAGTTTCAATCTAATCGTAATTAGATCGAATATGTATATAAAAGCAAGAAGTGCTACCATAAATAAGTAATATTATGGAAAAATGAATTGTTCGTATTCATGAATCAGACATAAATACGATCCAGATTGGCACTCCGAACACCAACCCTAACAATACCTTTGATAGTCCTCATAACTTTTCTTTTATCGATCAAACATATTCATTTCAGAATCTCTATCTAGGAATATTTTATATAGTGTCTTTACCAAATGAACATATCCAACCTATACATATCTTAGCATCATATTCATATATGAATACATACTAATATACTTATATATTTTCATATTCATTCAGATACACAATTTCATATCGTTACACATTCATACCTTTACGTACATTCATACATACATATAGACATTAAGCTTATCAAACATTTCACTTCAAACACGTCAATACATACATACATTAATATCATTAAACCTCTTACTTCGTATCATGATAATAACAAAAATCATACATGCGATGGTCGTTTCACTTAACTACACATAACCTTGAACTCCTTCTCAAACTACTTATTAATTATCTTTTGTTTGACCTAACATAGCAATCATCTATATCCATATATATATATATACATATATATATATATATGTATATTCAAAACACGAAATCACCCATTAGGCTCTCATCGCATGAGTTACTTACCTGGCTTCTCGAGCACTCCATGTCCTAGTCAAGTCTGTCAAAACAAATAGCGAAAAGCCGTCAGAATCATAACTTTTGGAGTTCTTGACTAAACTACGTCAAAATCTCGGACCTTTCCAGAACAACCATATCAAGTCCGATTTCAACACTTTCAGTTTCAGTAGTCTTAAAACATCATTATAAACTAACCCAAGTCATCAGTTAACTTAAATTCTCGGTTTACGTGTTTTTTTGGAAAATTCTTACGACAAAGTTTCAGCAAACGCTACGGAAGGGTCGCGAACCCTCTGAACCTTCCCGGATTTAACTAAACATTTTCATAATGTCATAAATAACTAATAACTAACATTAAAATCAAAACACATCATTATATCCAAAAACCCACTTTTACCGGAAACTAACTGTAGGCACTGCATTTTTGCATATAAGTCCCTATGATGAGTCTCATTTGGAGGCACTACCTTTTAAGTCACGGAAGTCACGGGAAACGGACGTCGGAAGGGGAAATTCAGAATAGACGTGTCATCAAATTCATTTCACAAGTTCACTATTTCCGTTCGTGCCGCGTTCGTTACTTCGTTCGAACGTCAGACAGATTGTGGGCGTTCGTGTAGCGTTCGAAGAGGCGGGCGAATGGTGTCGGTATTTCTGGTTTTCCTGCTAGCCTCACACCCAAGCCCAATTAGCCCACCAATACCCATTAAAATATTAATTAAATCATATACCAAATTAAAAGAAATATTAATTTCCTAATTAGCCAAATTTTGTCCCCCCTCAAATCTTAGGATTTCCTTGTTTGACACCAAATCAAATCCCTTTTAAATGCCAAATCTCTTTCCTTGTCAAACAAGATTTAACCCTAGCCCTTTGCCTATAAAAAGAACCCAATTCCAACCCTTGAGACCCCTAGCTCATTCATACAAAAAAAAAAAACCTATCTTACTCTCACACATACACAGCAAACAAAAAAAAAAGCTCTCTCACATACACAAACAAAACAAGCAAAAAAAACTTATTTTCTTCTCCCTCCTAGGATCGAAAATCACAGCCACCAAACACCTCATATCACCGAAAATACACCTCTAAAAACAGTGAGCAGAAACCGCATAAACAACAGCCACATACACGCATAAAGCAGCAGCCATACACGCATAACATCACCACCGAAAATACACCCCCAAACAGCAGCCCAAACACCCAAAAAACAATCTCTTATTTACCGAAAACCAGTAAGCCAATATTGTGACCAGAATACATTAGCAATAGCAGCAAATCGGAGTCAAAACAGTAGCTCGAGCAGTGAACAGCGAGGAAAGGCGTGAACCTGTGAACCGGAGGAGTTGCGGAGCATCCCCCTCTTCCGACGACCGTGCACCGTACTTCCGAGAGTCAACATAAAAGGTTAGACCTGAGGGCACCTTTCTCATTAGTTTATATTCATCTTTTAATTGTTTATTGAATTATATTCGCATGAGAGTCATTTGTGAATGCATGTTGTGGCTGTGATTAAAATGGAAAATGTGTCGCCTCTTGTGGTATATAGGATGGTAGTATGATCTGTACTCGCGATACAACTCCACGTACCACTTGAGTAAACAGCGCATATTTCGTTTTCTGTTGTTTTGATGTGTTTATTATTCGTTATTTAATTTCTGCATGTTATTCGTTCGCATAATGATGTGATCGAGCACATGGGCTTAGTAAGTCGGATTAAAGGTCCCCTATTTTGAGGGGTTAAAACCCTTACCACGATGCTTTACCGCGTCGGTTGATGTATATTCGGTTGAATGTAAGATGTGTTCAATCGGGTATACGAAGTTAGATATTGTTTCTTTTATTTCTTATATGCATTGGTGATAAAGCGCATGGGCTTAGTAAGTGCGATTAAAGGTCATCTATTTTGATAGGTTAAAATCCTTTACCACGATGCTTTGCCGCGCCGGATAATGTATATTCGATTGGATGTGAGATATGTTCAATCGGATACACGAAGTCTGATATCGTTGTCTTTACTTCTTTATATATGTATTATGTTGTTTGCGCATGGGCTTAGTAAGTGCGATTAAAGGTCCTCTATTTTGAGAGGTTAAAATCCTTTACCACGATGCTTTGCCGCGCTGGATAGTGTATGTTCGATTGGATGCGAGATGAGTTCAATCG
Organism: Zanthoxylum bungeanum; assembly: GCA_019454045.1. Lineage (NCBI taxonomy): Eukaryota > Viridiplantae > Streptophyta > Magnoliopsida > Sapindales > Rutaceae > Zanthoxylum > Zanthoxylum bungeanum. The sequence continues at coordinate 165,270 of SKCR01047742.1, forward strand.
GATACGTGAGGTCCTACATTGTGGATTTGTTTGTTTATGTATGTGTTGTTTGCATCAGGTCTGGTTCCGTTCGAACGCGTTCTCGAACGCCACACGAACGTGAACGTTCTGTTTACCGTTCGAACGCGTTATCGAACGCTACACGAACGCGCACGTATTTTTTTAGTTTCATCATGCATCAGGTCTGGTTCCGTTCGAACACGTTCTCGAACGCCACACGAACGTGAACCTTCTATTTACCGTTCGAACGCGTTCTCGAACGCTACGCGAACGTGCACGCATTTTCTTGATTTCATCATGCATCAGGTCTGGTTCCGTTCGAACGCGTTCTCGAACGCTATACGAAAGCGAACCTTCTTTTTACCGTTCGAACGCGTTCTCGAATGCTGTACGAACGCGCACCCACTGCACTTAGTCCTTTTCATCACATCACGACATGTCTATTTTAGCATATAGTTGTCTTTTTTTTTACCTTATGCATTTGTAGTACCGCTTTAGGTATCTATTTCCGTCATGCACTTAATTGTCTTTCCTTAATGTGCATGCTTGTATGAATGTTATTTGTTTCCGCTTCTGTGTCTACCAATGTGAAATTGTATGCTTTCCGTATGTCAATTTATCTTTATGCATGAATTCGGACATAGATTATATGCAAATAGGTTGTATGCAAATATGAAAATGTGTTATATGTAAACTTAGATATGAGCTTTGTACCTATGCATGCGAACTTAGGAGTAAATTATCCTTGGAAATATGTTGCTTAGGCTTGGTAAGATTATTGCACAAATCATGTTATTACAAGTGGCATAAGTAAGGGACCATTCCGAACCCAAACGGTTTGAGGTCTTCTCTTGCGAGGGGTGAGTGCGGCCTTAAATCTTTATCCCGGTTCACATCGGGTGGCGACTCCATTATTCTTCCGGTTTAGTCCCCGCGGGCTACTCCGTACTCCAACCGGGCGCGAGCCGGAACAGCATGCGTCGCCCAGTTGTGTTCCCACACAAACATATTCTATCGGATCGATCAAACTCATTCCTTTTCACTCGGATTCTACCGAATGCTCATATTCAATATACTAAAACTCAATCAATTCAATTTATATCATTATGCTACTATACGAAACTACTGGATACATCCGAATATTTAGCAAAAAACTTGAAATTGGTGACTTTTTACTAAGAGGTCTTACCGAGGTTTCGAGGGTATATACGGACTCCAAACAATCCCACGAACGCGCTGGAATCGATGAAATTCCGATCAGAGCTACTGTTCACTGTGGGTCACTATTCATTTGAATCTTCCTCCCTCGTTTCGCGTGTAGCCGAGTACGAATCGGAAAAATTGCCACTGCCATCTTGTAGTACTCTCCGAGAGCTTCGATTTGGTGGGTGGCTCGAGACGTGAAACGAAGCGATGAGTCAAGATTGGGAATCCCATTACTCGCACACTTTTTCTCTTCTTGCCTTGTCGCCGGTGTTTCCGGTGTCGCCACCAGCCACTGTGGGCATGGGGAAGTCTAGGCGCACCGACCGACACCAGCTCACCCACCGATGGTGGCCGTAGTGGTGGCCGGCGAGTCCACCACTCACTTGCGTGAGATGTCCAGGTGGGGGTCGAGGAGAGTGTGTTGAATTATTTTGAAATTTTTTCAATTACAAGAAAATATAGGGTATTTATAGGAAAGTTTTTGAAAATTACATTATGACACCCGAAAATTGCAACCATGTCCCTACCATGGAACTTTCTAGAAATTTCGCAATTGTGAAGCCAATCTGATATAAATTTCAAAAAGTATTCAACACGAAAGTTGTTTGTCTCGGAAAAGTAAGTCTTATGGTTCAAAAATCAGCTCAATCGGAGTTTATTTGCTATCCTTATAGACGAGATAATAAATTTTTATGCGTATAATGAGAAAATCAGAAATCGCATAACCGGTTCTCGAAACCACTCATTTTCCAATAATATATGAGAATTTGTAACATCTGGTGACCCCGACGACTTGTACATTACTAGAGCCTGATGATTATTGTAGTTCGGAGGTATAATACTGATATAAATCATGTTCGAGCAAGTATGTGCTCAAAAACTGGCGTTCGGGAGATTCAGAAGATTTCTTGAAATTTCGACGCAGAACTTAGTTTACATCCCACCTTAAACAGCCTTTAGTAATCGGGCCGTAACGTTTCCATAAAATCTCCGATTTTTATAAATAAAATATCGACAGAAAGATTAGACCGAGAGCTACAAGTTCAATGTTAAAACCTTTTCTAAATGTAGACTAGAAATAGGTCAAAAATTGCAATTTCCGCGACTGCTACAGTAATTTCAAGAATTAACTAGAAATTGGGTGATGTGATAAGATGTGGACCATTCATTTACAACACAAAAATCAACTCTTGCTCTATAAATAGAGCATTATTCACTCATCCTCTTAAGGATCCAAAAACGTGAGGGAAAGTTGGGGAAAACTTTCCCATTTTTTTTCTTGTTTTCTTATGCTATCTTTGGAGTGATTGATGATGTTTCCAAGCATATCACATGACAAGTAAGCTTCTAACTTCCCTTCTATTTTTATTATAAAATTTGAACAAGGAAATTAGAGCCCCAATTCGCATCCTACAAACCCTAAAATTTGGAATTGTCAATTGGCTTGAATTAGTTATTACATGCATTTTTGAAAGTGTTATGGTAATATAATATGGATTGAGGTTAAGTGTGTGTATGGTTGAGGGGAGAGAGGTATATGTTTCTTGTGTTTTGAGATGGATGAATTGACACATGAATGTTGATGATGGATTATGATTTTGGTGTATTGATATAGAAGTTTAGAAAGGTACCTATAAGGAGATGTTTAAGTGATGATTGTAGATTTCTTGAGTATGGAGTTGAAAAATGTAATTTAGACCCTGAAATTGGCCTCGCATCGCGACGCCAAGCACATAGCGTCGCGATGTATTCTGGAAAAATAAGCCCAAATTTGGTTCTGTGATGTGCGAGTCGCGACGCACGTGGACTCGTATCGCGACGCGACCAAAAATGAGCTCTCTGTTTCTACTTTCTCCAGGTCGCGTCACGATGCGCAAGCCTGTGAGTCGCGACGCGTGACCATTTCTCAGGATAAAAATTTAGCCAATCTAGTTTTAACCCAGAATATTAGAGGCCACCTGAAAGGCTTCGTATCATCCTAAATACATGTGAGTTACTATAGCACAAATGTATATCATCATATAGCGACGATAATTTCAGAATGCATCCTACGACATGAATTCTAATTAAGTTGTCCATTAGAAGTCATCGCAGGAACCACAAAACTTTTCAACAAAGTGACTTTATGCTAGCGGAACTTCAAATCTATGAGTGGACACTACCCTTTTTAAATTGACTTTCATTTTGCTATTTTCATATCAGACTTATTTTTACGCTTCAGGGAGTTAGATTATTTTTACTACATTTATTTCATGAAACTTTATGATTTAAGTTATGTTTGAGAAAGAAACATTTTTAGAGTTTGATTTTATGATTTTCGAGGCATGGGTGAAAAACCCACCTCAGTATGTAACTTGTACAGACATGGGATTGACAGACAACACATATGCACATATAGAGAACTGGGGGGATGGCAATACGTAACGCCCTCATATCCTAGTTTAGGACTAGGGATGATAGATGCCCCTAGATCCTAGTTTCAGAGCTTGGATGGTAGCATAGATCCGCACCCCCAGTTCTAGTTCAGTGGCTTGGGGGACGGCGTAACGCCCCAAGACCACTAGTTTCAGGGACATGAGTGGCGTGCTTTGGGGGACATCGATATATAACGCCCCAAAGTCATGGTTTTACATTCCTAGCTCGCGTTAGGTGTATTGGAGGACGGCGATACGTAACGCCCCTATACGACAAGTTTTTCAGAGACATATCAGTTTTCAGTTACAGGTTTTCAGAACTAGATTTTCAAAAGCAGATTTCATAAAAAAGATTTACAGAGTGAAGTTTTGTAGAAAATGAAAGTTTTCAGAAACAGTAGTTTTATAGAAACTTTCAAAAAAAGTTCTCAAAGGTTTTCAAAAAGAGAATCACTTTCAGGAAAGACAAGTTTTTAGAAAAGAATCAAATTGATTTTTAAAACATGAGTTTCTTAAAGTATGTCAGTTTTAATTAAAAAAACTTTCCACTCACTTAGATCTTTCAGACGATCTAATTTCCCCCCAGTGCTTTAATTTTGCAGGTTCTTGGAGGACGAGCTCTAGAGGATTGATACTGATTGCAGCTACTAAAGGGTTTGGTCCACCAGTTCAAGTCCGATAGAGTATAGTAAAGTCATGCATTAGTTAATAGCTTTGTATCAGTCATTGTTATAAATACAAATGTTCTCAACAGAGTTTTAAATTATAATTGTTTATAAGTGTACAGTAATGAGTAGTGAGTTATGTATTTATTTTGATGAGTTGGGCATTGGTCTCATGCATGAGGATGTATAAAAAGTGAGATTAGCAGTTGTCAGAAAGTCAAAGACTTATGGGGTTAGTACGGTCTATCCTCTGCCGGTAGTATCTCCCAGATTGGGGATGTTACAAAGATGGTATCAGAGCATGGTCTAGGGATTCAATGACTGCAGTGGGCAGAGTGCTGGGGTCTAGTATACGCAGTATGTTCGGGATACTTGTATGCGAGACACTACCCCTCTCAGTATCTGATCCTTGAGTACGTCCTCAAGCTCTATAGACAGGTTAGTAAGAACTCATAAGTTATTTGAATTCTCTTCCTAGTAAACAGTGATCAAAATCTTTTTTTTGTTAAGGATTCTTGGTAGTAATTCTGGCCTAATAGCCGAAGTTCAAGAAAAGTTGGGAAAATAGGTAGTAGAGTCCCAGGAACAGTTAAGTAAAGGAGTGGGAAAAGAAAGATATAAGAAAAGTAAGAAAAGATACATAGATACTCAAACAATGAAGAGACAGTAAGTGGGAACGATACAAAAGCAGATGATAAAGAGGATACTAGAATTGTAATAGTAAAAAGGAATACAGCAAGTCTGAGTAAGAGTAAGTGATAAGTGGTATTTATATCACTATTTCCCACTCATTTAACCTAATATTTTGTATAGTTTCTTGAGTTTTGTGAAGGTTTTGATGTGTTTTATTGTTATTTTGCAGATAAATAAAGTTTGGAAAGCATAGGAAACAATTTGGAGCCAAAACAGTGAAAAAGAACGAAAAGGGCATTTTTGTAATTTGTCAGCGTCATGACGCGCAAGCTTCCTGCGTCGTAATGCCTAACATGCGCCGTAAGCCTGCTAACGTGCGCCGTGGACATGTGTAAGAGTCTGAGAAAGTTGACTTGCTAACGTGCGCCATGCCACGTGTCATCATCACATAAGATCTGCTAAAATGCGTCGGAGGCCACGTGTCACAAACCTACGGTGCCGACACTCCGCGTGACACGTGTCACCTTCTCATTGGACCGAATCATCAGCGAATCACATTCTGCCACGTGTCAAGCTCTCATTGGACCGATCTTTACCACGTGTCAGCTTCCCATTGCACCGTCTCACCTCGTGACACGTGTCATCACCAGATTGCACCGATGAAATGCGCATGGTCAAACCGCATAGACCGAATATGCGTCTCGGCGTCGTGACGCCAAGACCTTTAGCGTCGCGACGCCAACCCCAACTCTTGCCTATAAATTGAGCTCATCTCATTTCATTTCTTTTATACTTCCCGGGGATTCTTTTCCTGATTTCATAGGAAGCATCTAGTTTTGTAAATTATTGTAATATTAAAATTATGTATTTTTATTTTTGTTTTTTATTACAGCTTTCTTTTTATTTACTTTTATATTTTGTAGTTAAAATTTCCGCTGGGGTAAAAGGTGAAATATTTAATACAATTATCTAGGTAAATCTCACTTAATTATAATTTATAAATTATAATTTAACCGGATTAATTAATGTCAGACTTTATTACCGCCTATATGATCGGTCTAAATATAAATTACTTTACCGTCTATATGGCTGGTCTTTATGTGACAGATAATTACGCCTATATGGCTGGTGTAATTGGACTAAATGGATTACCGCCTATATGGCTGGTTTTAAATGTTTAACATTATTAATTCCTGAGAAAGCAGAACAAAATATAATTTATATTTTATAATAAGTGAGATTCCTAGATAAGAAATATTAAATGTGGATCCTCTAACCCCCAACATTTTATTTTTATTATAGGGAAGTGATGAAACACAATATTACTAGGTTTAATATTGATTTAATTATTTATCGGGTAATTCTTTGTTTGTTTATTGAGTCTTAAGCTTAATGCTTCTTGTTGTCTGATCACCAATAAGATTGATGTGGTAAACTTAAAATGAACTAGACATAGGATTTTAGGTTTCAGCCTTAGATTCAATAGCCCACGATCTTCCTTGAGGATAGATAACCCTTTAATAGATTTCCTTACAGGATAGACATATACCTGTCGCGGGGGGTAGCCACAATTGGAACTTGATCTTAATGAATCCAGGTAATTTGGTTTACATAGACATATGGTTCAATTGGGTTATACTGGGTATTTGCGTCTGACCATCGACAGAGGCTTTGCATATTTTCGTGTTCCAGGTTAGCAAACTGATTTATTACACATATATAAGAGAATCAATTCATCTTTATAATAATATTGTATGGAGTCACAACCCTAGATCTTTGAGTCTTTTGTTATTTTCCTTAGTATTTTCTTTTGTGTCTTTAAGTATTTTATTTATCAAATCCACATTCAACCAACAAAAGCAATCATTCTTTTCTCCTTATAATTAGATATCTGTAAATAAATAGTATCAATAATTAATAACAACAGTAGGAATTAAGTCCTCATAGGATCGATATTTTTATACTACTTGAACGATACGTGCGCTTGCGTTATACGTGTGTGCTTACGTCGGTCATATTTTTGGCACCGTTGCTGGGGACTTATTTTTCTTGAGTTATTAATTTTGAGGCTATCTAATTTACTTGTATCTAATTTTCTTTATTTTTATCTGTAATTTTTATTTCTTTCTTTTGTTTTCAGGTGGTTGAAAAATGGAACATTATTGGGAGATTGAGAGATCACGAGCTTTACTATAAGAAGATACACCCCAAATCTGGGAGCAACAGTTCGGTTTTCTGAGGCCTGTTGTCCAGCCCAACAACTATCACTGGATGTCAGAACCAATCAACACTACATTTGCTCAACAAAACGAAATGGGGAGATGTGTAATTTGTGATGGTAACCACCCGAGCGATCAATGTATATACCTATCAGAGTGGCAAAATTATTAGAATCATTCAAGGTACGAAAACCATCATATTTTCCATCTTATCCACCATCTACCTATGATCTTCATCAAGAACCAGAGAACCATCCGAGAAAGATCAGATACTGTACATGCTCAAAGATTGGTTCGAAGAACGAGAAGCTCAAATTGATGCACAATTTCAAAGTCAAGCAGAATCCATTCAGAGAAAGACAGATCAGATCAGACATTAACAGAAAATCAGAGCTACATACCTCAAGGACCATTTTCAGATGATACTAATGAAGCCTTCGAATACCGAGCATATCACGATAACATTTTAGCAGAGAGGAGGGGGTGAGCAGAATCAGGAATCTGAGGTATCAGTTCAGGAGCCCAAACCATCAAAGTCTCGATTTGATTTTTATTATTCAGATCTGACTCTGACGAAGAAGCTGAGCTGTTGTACCAACTGCATCAATAATTGAGGATGAAATTCTGTATCCTCAAAATAGAGATCTTGGAGTGTCCATTGCACAAATGTTTGAAGAAGATCTACCTGAGCCAGTCATATCAGAGGATGAAGACCTAAGATCTGACATCTTTTTACATCCTCAGGTTGACACGTATAGAGCATGCATTTCACAGATGACAGACGAAGAATTGAACGAGGAAATCCTAAAATACATCTGTGAAGAAAAGGTGGAGCAAGAAGCAGAGCAAATAGAAGAGTAAATATCTGACCTTATTAAAGATCCAGTGCAATCATGGGAAACATCGCTGTATCGGGGAGTACAATTTAGAGAAATCACCCAGAAGCTTGACATAATGGAACTCTCATTCAAAGTCAAGCACCATACGAGACCTCCTGATTTTCTTTCTTTCTTTTCAAGAACCACTGGAGCGACAAATAGCAAAAATGTGGCACAATCACTGAATAGGACAAAATTCTTTTTGCCCCTTTTACCGTTGGAAGAGACCCTTCAAAAGCAACGCTCACAGGATTGTCTTTAATCGAACATCCAAAACGACGCTGAAACCTCATTGACAGATGGATTTCAGTCACATCTGGCTGAAGACGAAAAATTTAGCGCTAGCAGGGAGGCAACCCATGCACTTTGTTGTAATTTTTGTTTTCATATTTTGTGTATACATGTTGTAGAGTTTTTAATTTTGTGTGTTATTTTTGTAGGGAAAAGCACAAACGGAGCATTTTAAGACAGAAGGAATGGTGTTTGGCAATCAGAAAGAAGAGAGCTAATTCATTTGTGATGGCTGAGTAAAGAATGAATTCTTGAGACGCATCATTATGAATTTATACTAAGCTAGTAGAGTATTGCGTACACAATTCTGTTGCCTTAATAATTGCTATGATTTGCTTTTTTGTTTTTATTTCCTTTATTTTCACCGACAAGATCTAAACTTTTTAAACTTTTCACGATTTATTTTAACGTTCATCTAATAATTGTCATTTCGCAGGTACTAGTGCTACTATTACTCACCCATTTTCAGGTTCTATAAATTCAACTCTATATTTATCTCTTCGACACATCCAGTTATACATCCAAATAAGAGAAAGAAAATGGAAGCAACATCACAGAAGCGAATCAAGCGAATTTGTGTTTTCTGTGGATCCAATTCTGGTAATAAACCAGAATTCATTGAGGCTGCAAAGGAATTGGGGAGAGTCATAGCAGAACGAAATATGGACCTAGTATATGGCGGTGGCAATCTTGGATTAATGGGAAACATTTCAAAAACAGTTCAGGAGGGTGGCGGTCATGTTTTGGGAATCATTCTAAAAAATTTGGCGGACGAACATATAATCGAAAAAACAAATGGAGATGAACGTATTGTCTCGGGGATGTCTGAACAACTCCTTGAAATTGTCAATACTGCTGATGCGTTTATTGCTTTACCAGGTGGGCTCAGAACGTTTCAAGAGATATTCACAGTCGCATCATGGGCGCACTTGAACATTCATCGGAAGCCCATTGGATTACTTAACATTGAACATTTTTTCGATTTTCTGTTTGTATTTCTTGCGGAAGCCAAAAGACATGAGTTCGTCACAAAATCAGTACATGATATTTTCCTGACTGCAACAAAGGCCGAAGAATTAATTGATCAAATCCTAGCCTTTGAACCAAAAATCGACCCCATTCTTTCCAAGTTGAGCTGGTCAGATAGCTATGTGGTAAGAAGCGTAAATTGGACATAGATCTTAATCGGTAATTTTTCCAATAGAATTTCAGCTAACCAGGTATTATTTCTAAACTTTTCTTCTACTGTTTAAGACATTGGGGACAATATCTCAATTAGGTTTGGGGGAGGGAATTAGTTAATAGTATCTTGTTTTTAGTTTGTGTGTTGTTTTTATTTTTAGTCCAAATTTTTTTCGAAAAATACAAAAAAATTTGAAATTTTTTCAAAAATTACAAAAATATTTTACGTTTTTTGTGTTTTTATTTTGACTAAAAATGTGAAATTGGTAAGAGATAGCTGAGTAAGGAGTTTTCACTCCTGAGACGTATCTCAAACCTATTTCGGAACAAGTTAATTTTTGTTCATTTCCTTTTGAATTATTTAATTTGTGAATTCTCCATAATACTGACTAAAATGGATCTTCATATGCTCAGTTGGCAGGTATTATCAACATGCATGGTAACATATGGACATGAGCTAAAATTGAAAAGTTTGTAATATTCAGTGCTCTAGTTTAATTGGAGGAAGCATCTAAAAAGTGATGGAGTAAAAAAAAAAAAAAAACGTCTGAGATCCGAGTTATTAAGTCTGTAAGGGTGTTTTAACACCTAGTGTCCTAAAGCCAACTGGTTTGGGAGTCACTGGCCCAAAGCTCGCTACATGGATCAAAGATGCTGCAAAAATATATATATCGGAAGTCTGAGTAATTAAGTCCGTAGGGGTGTCTTAAGACCTGGTGCCCTAAAACCAACTGGTTTGGGAGCCACCGACCCAACACTCGCTACATAGATGGAAGATATTGTATATAAATAAAAAAAATTCAAAAATCAAAGAAAAAAAAATCAGAAAAATCAGAAAAATTATTCCATTGCTACAAAAAGGTGTGAATTCTGATAAAACTTTAGGACAAAAATATTACTCTCTTATCAACTGCACTTGTGACTGTTGTGGGCAAAAAATGAGTTGTTTAATATTTTGTTGGTTGTGTATATGGAGAATGGTAAAAATAATCGAAGAATTTACTTATTCGGTAATTTAGAAAGAAACAAAACAACTGGTAACTTGGAGTAGAAGTTTCACTTGATTAGTCACTAACTTCTTTTTTCTCTTGTCTTTTTGCTTTTGTGTACATTAGTTTTACTAACTTTTTACTTTTGTAAAATGTTTGTTGGTATCATTGATGTAAACCCTCACGAGACTACAACTCTTCCACTAGGTACACCTAGAGGTTTAAAGGCTTGTTGCATACGCTAAATGCAACTGTGATCCCTACGAAAGTGGCTAAGTTAATTTTATTTTTGTGTTATTTTATTTTGTGTTTTGCTCGAGGACTAGCAAAATGTTAGGTTTGGGGGTGTGATGAGTGGTATTTATATCACTATTTCCCACTCATTTAACCTAATATTTTGTATAGTTTCTTGAGTTTTGTGAACGTTTTGATGTGTTTTATTGTATTTTTGTAGAAAAAAGTTTAGAAAGCATTGGAAGTAATTTGGAGCCAAAACTGTGAAAAAGGAAGAAAAAAGGCATTTTTATAATTTGTCCGCAGCGACGCGCAAGCTTCCTACGTCGCGACACCTAACATGCGCCGCAAGCCTGCTAACGTGCGCCGTGGACACGTGTCAGAATCTGAGAAAGCTGACTTGCTAACGTGCGCCGTTTCACGTGTCATCATCACAGAAGATCTGCTAAAATACGCCAAAGACCACGTGTCACAAACCTATGATGCCGACACTTCGCGTGACACATGTCACCTTCTCATTGGACCGAATCATCAGCGAATTACATTCTGCCACGTGTCAAGCTCTCATTGGACCGATCCTTACCGCGTGCCACGTGTCAGCTTCCCATTGCACCGTCTTACCGCGTGACATGTGACATCACCAGATTGCACCGACGAAATGCGCGTGGTCAAACCGCGTAGACCGAATACGCGTCTCGGCGTCGCGACGCCAAGACCTTTAGCGTCGCGACGCCAACCCTAACTCTTGCCTATAAATTTAGCTCATCTCATTTCATTTCTTCTGTGCTTTCCTGGGGATTCTTTTCCCTGATTTCATAGGAAGCATCTAGTTTTGTAAATTATTATAATATTAAAATTATGTATTTTTATTTTTAGTTTTTATTACAGCTTTCTTTTATTTACTTTTATGTTTTGTAGTTAAAATTTCCGCTGGGGTAAAAGGTGAAACATTTAATATAATTATCTAGGTAAATCTCACTTAATTATAATTTATAAATTATAATTTAACCGGATTAATTAATGTCAGACTTTATTACCGCCTATATGATCGGTCTAAATATAAATTACTTTACTGTCTATATGGCTGGTCTTTATGTGACAGATAATTACCGCCTATATGGCTGGTGTAATTGGACTAAATGGATTACCGCCTATATGGCTGGTTTTAAATGTTTAACATTATTAATCTCCTGAGAAAGCAGAACAAAAAATAATTTATATTTTATAATAAGTGAGATTCCTATATAGAAATATTAAATGTGGATCCTCTAACCCCCAACATTTTATTTTTATTATAGGATAGATGAGTGATGAAACACAATATTACTAGGTTTAATAATTGATTTAATTATTTATTGGGTAATTCTTTAGTTTGTTTATTGAGTCTTAAGCTTAATGCTTCTTGTTGTCTGATCACCAATAAGATTGATGTGTGATGAGTGGTATTTATATCACTATTTCCCACTCATTTAACCTAATATTTTGTATTGTTTCTTGAGTTTTGTGAATGTTTTGATGTGTTTTGTGTTATTTTGTAGATAAATAAAGTTTCAGGACATTCTGGAGGTGATTTGGAGCAAAACAGTGAAAATTGGCGAAAAAGGGCATTTTGGTAATTTCCAGCGTCGCGCCGCCCAGACCTTCCGCGTCGCGACGCCCAGCATACGCCGAATCTGCTAAAGTGCGCCGGGTCAACATGTCACAATTTGAGAAGTTTGACTTTGCTAACATGCGCTGTGCCACGTGTCACCATCACATCCAATCTGCTAACGTGCGCCGTGCCACGTGTCAACATCATATGCTGCCGACACTCAGACTTGACACATGTCGCCTAGTCATCAGCCACCTCAGCGGTCAACGAGTCAACTTTGCCATGTGTCATGCCACATCATCGTCCACGTCAGCAGGTCAACCTAGTCAACTTGCCACGTCAGCCACAGCCAATCACAACTTGACACGTGTCGCCACGTGTCACCATCCTATTGTGCCGACAAGTGAACAGTCAGCCGCCACGCCACGTCATGCCACGTCATCGCCACGTCGTCGCCGCGTCAGCATGACGTCATCAATGACATCATCACAATAATTGAGAATTAGCCGCCTTGACACGTGTCGCGTGAACAGTCAGCCGCCTTGCTACGTGTTGCCTGTCATTGTGCCACGTCGACAAATCCAGCGTCGCGACGCTGCACACCTTCGCGACTCCGCCCGAACAGTGAAAAATTTCCTATAAATACCAGCGCGAATTTTCATTTTTCATTTATTATTCTCTCTCTTCAAATTACGTGTAAAGAGAGTTTCTCTCTCTAAAAAAATTAGTTTTTAATTTTTTACTTTTGTAATTTATTTTAATTACTTTTTGTAATAATAAGTTTACTTTATTTTTTTTTTTTTACAGTTTTACTATTTACCATGATGAGGTAATTCCTCCAGCTAAGGTGAAAGGTAATTCTTTTACTGTTGCTCTTTAGTTTAATCTCCCTAAAAATAATATATTTACTAATTAAAATACTGATTAATAAATGATACCGCTATATTGGTCGGGAAATTTATTTAATCTGGTTTAAACCTGACTTAATCAAGGAAACCGCTATATTGGTCGGTTGGTATATTAATTTCTGTTGGTTTAAACCTGATTAATAAAGGATACCGCCAGATTGGTCGGTTAATAAATTTTTTTGGTACCGCCTTTATGGCTGGTTTATGGACAAATATTACCGCCTATATGGCTGGTTGGAC